>JASANP010001163.1:258252-328722 GCA_030849625.1 Wallacemonas sp. TrypX
CCCCCCCCCCCCAACACACACACACACGCGCGAGCGCAGACGGCTGCACTAGAGCTGAGCGTATCGCCAGAAGACAGCCTCAACAGCGTCGTCGAGCACCTCCTTGACGCGGCTGTGGCGGTTCAAGCTGAGCAGAGGGCGAACCACGCCGTCCTCCAGTCCGTATACCCAGCCATGAATCTCCACTTGGTCGTCGACCGTATTTCGCGACGCGCGGCCCTCCTTGCTCGCTGTGACATCTTCTGCGTTCTGATCCTGCCAAATATTACGGATAAGATGGGTGTCGACGACGTGCTCGACCTGCGCAATGACGTTCAGCTCGCACAGCGCATCAAGCCGGTTGCACTTGGGGATCACTTGTTCGATGCGCTTCCAGTGTCGCTTCTTGACGCTTGACACGTGAAGAATCCAGTGATCGGCGAGTCCGACGCGGTGCTCCTCGAGTGCGGCCGTCACACCACCACATTTATAGTGACCTGCCACGATGACATGCTCCACCTTGAGGCAGTCGATCGCGTACTGCAGGACGGCAAGCGCGTTGAGGTCACTGTTGCAGACAATGTTCGCAATGTTGCGGTGAACAAAGACATCACCAGGGTAGAGACCAACAATTTCGTTTGCCGGCACACGGCTATCGCTGCAGCCTATCCACAAGTACTGCGGGTTCTGCTGCTTGGAGAGGGCGGGGAAGTATTCCGGGTTGAGCCGGGCAATCTCGCCCGACCACTGCTTGTTGTAGTCCAGGAGTGGTTGGATACCGCTGCCGCGTGGGGGCTGCTCACGCTGCAGCGACTGCACGAGACGGCCACCAACGAAGTCCGCCACATCGCGCGCGACACGAGCGTCCTCGGCATCGGCGTCGTCGGCGCTCGCTGAGCTGGGGGTGGCGGCGGGTATTGTTGACTGTGCGCGGCTTGGCGTGGTGATCGCGCCGCGCGCACAGATCCCGCATCCGCAGGAGGAGACCGACGGGGCGTTCAGAGAGGTGAGTGCGGCGAGGTCGGCGTGAGGTACGCCGGCGATGCCATTTTGCTTCGCATGCTGAATCACCGCACGCTGCCACTCCTGTTGGCGCAGAAACTGCAATGGATGGGTGGCCTTGTGGATGGGGCGGAGAGTCGTCTGGAGAGCCGCCAGAGAGAGGGCTGGGCGGAGGCCGACGGAACGCATTGCCGCGCGCGTCCTTGATGGGGGGCAAAGAAAGAACGATACTGAAATCAAAGGACAAGAAGCAAAAAAAAAAGGTAAAAACGCGGCCGGAACGTGCAGACAAACTTAACACAATGACGCACGTGGGGATGTGTGAATGTGTGAATGTGTGAGTGGGGGAGGAGAAACACCAAAGAAGGCGAGAGGAGGGAGAAACAGAGAGAGAGCGTAGAGGTGGCAGTGAAAAGGGGCGTGTGCGCACAGACACACACACACACACACACACCACGGAGCTTAACGTGGTCAACCGCCGTAGGAGTCGTCCTGTTGTGCCGTGGGTAGTAGAGGGCACTGGCCTTGTCGTGTTGGCCGCCGTGAAAACCGCACATTCTTTCCGTGGATTCGTCTTTTTCCTCTCTCCATGACGAAATTGCCCACATTTCTCTTGTCGTTGGTCGGTGCTGTCGTGTTGGGATGTTCGTCAAGACGCTTGGATGACCACGAGGGCCACCGTGTAGTTGGTCTGTCTCAGTGTGTCCGCCGGTTTTCAGAGTCGCCTCTCGTTGTTCACGTCGCCTCACGAATGCGGCACGCGTGGCAAAGGAATTGGCTCTGCCACAAGTCTCGCTGGGACGGACAGACGCAGTTTTGGTGAAACAGCGTGAAGCACCGTTCGCATTCCAGCACACCGTCCTCCTCGCGCAAGAGCGGGACCGAGGGGAACACGTTAAGCCACGCGAGCAGCTGCGTCTGGACAGTATGTAGCTCATCGATGCACGCGTCGGCGTCCTGAAGTGAGCTGGGTGAAGACGGTGTCTGCGACGGTGTGAGAGGCGTGGTGCAAAGTTCACCGTTGTGCCAGATCAACGCGCAGCGCTGCCACGGCGTCAGCCCATCACCGCCGCTCTCCTGCTGCCCTGATACCGTGTCTGTCACCGCCCCTGCTGCTGCCGTTGTCTCATCGTGCCATGGTGCAACCGCGCCGACCACGATATCCGTCAAGGCCCAGAGCGGCGGCGTGGGTGTGGTGACAGTCTCCACCACGCTGGCCAGCCGTGCGTGGGGGCCGGCGGCAGTGGCGGCGAACGGCGCACTGGCCGCGCGGAAGAACGGCGCAAACAGAGGTGCGGCGGCCCAGCCGTACGCGTCGTAGAGAGCCAGCACCGTCTTCGCCACGCCGACGCCATCTGGCACGCCAGGCAGCGCGGCAGACGCGGAACGGCCAGCGCCCATCGCCGCGGTCGTGTGACGTCGCTGCTGTGAGAGACCACACACGGCATCCAACGCCGCCAGCGGCAGCAAGTCCGGGCTGCAAGGCTGCGACGGGGCAGGCATGACGGCACTGTCGGTGTCCAGGTCACCTGCCTGCCTAGTGTGCGCGGGGCTACGGGCTTGCTGCGTTGCCGACCCTGATGACGGGGCGCTGACGGCCATTGTGTCAGTCGCCTCCACGCCTGTGCGCAGCTTACCAAGTTGCTGCAACCCCACCAGCGACTCCACGAGCGCGTGAAGACGTCGTGCGAGCATTCTGAGGTGAAGATCCTCAAGCGTGCCGATGACCTTCGTGGTCTGGTCTGTGTGCGCGGGCGGGTCTGCGCGGTTGCCGTCCGAGGAAGAGGGAGGTGGGGCGGAAGCGGCGGACGACCACGCCTGCCATGCATTGCGCGTGGCCTCCACGAGCCCAGTCCCTGAGGCCAGCAGAGGTGTCAGGCAGTGTGGGTCGGCGCCGCGCGAGGGTAGGTGGTGCGTGCGGAGGTGGCGCTGCAGCACTGTACGGTCTTCACGAAGCGCACCACAGAGAATCGGCGGCGCCTGGCGCGTCAAGCCCTCGCAGACCGGGCAGGCGGCGGTCTTTGAGCTCGTGCGCGGAGGCTGTGACGACGAAGCGGACCGGCGACTGTGCGCGGCGGTGACCTCGCCAGCCCTTCTTGGCGACGGCGGGGGAGGCGCGAGGCCGCCGTGGAACCGGCTATACGCATCCTGCACCACGCTCAAGCAGTACGCAGCTGTGGACTGCTGCGCACACACAGACTCAGTCGACGGATCGAAGAAAAGACGGGCCCTGCCGGACTGGCCTGCCTCGGCCACAGCAGGCAGGACAGACTCCACCGAGCTGTGTGGACGGCGACGGTCAAGCTCTGCCACGCGCTCCGCCAGCACGGTCGGCAAGTACACCGTCGCATAGCTCCGTAGCCACGCGGCGCACAGCAGTAGTCGTGTCCACAGCAGAGGCGCCGTGACGAGGCTCGTCGCACGTGACGCGAGGAGCGGTCCTGATATATCGAGCCCCACGCCAAAGCGCATGCGACCCGGTGCGAGGAAGTGCGCCTGTGAACCGGCGGCTGGGGAGGGCACCCCACCGCGGGGGACGGCACACGCGGCCGGTGGAGAATCAGGCAGTGGCACCGCGTGATGATAACTGCTGCCCACCTGTGTGTAGAGCCACGAGACGAGTGGTGCCAGCGGCGGTGCGGCTGGTGAGGACGCACTCGGGTCTGCAGATGGGGACGGCACGGTTTCTGCAGGCGCACGTGCGTAGCGGCGTGCGCTGAGCCACAGTGGGTGGCCCACACAGCGCTCAAGGCGCTGCCAGTACAGGTGCGCCTTGACGAGCTCCACCTTGGCGCAGAGATCCTCGGCGGACATCTGCGCGCCACCACCAAAAGCACGCTGTGCAGGTGGCGTGAGAACATACCTGAGAAGCTGAGCCGCGCTGATAGCCAGTCGTGACGTCGACGGCGTTGTTGTCGGTGCGTGTGGCGAGGGCTCTGCAGAGCCTTCCACACCCACCCCGTCAGCGATGTTCTCCTCCTCGGGTGTTTCTGTCCCCGCTGGGGCCGCGAAGACATCCACCAGCTGCTGCCACACCTGCTCACTGCACTTGCCGTCGTTCAGCGAGCCGCTCAACGGCGTCGCGTCGCGGTCACCCCGCCGCGTGCGGTGGCGCCGCTCAGCGGGGGCCCCCGTGTCCATGAGCTTCGCCGTATCCGCATCATCCTCGTCACTACCGTGTTCAGTGCGAGCACGTATGCGCGCACCTTGGTCAATCTCATCCCGCTCAGCACCGTTGCCGCCTGTGAGAAGGGGAGTGCAGTTGTCGTCGTACAAGCGTGCCTGTGCCGCGAGAGCCTTGCTGAGCGCGCCCGCACGCGGAGGTGGGGGAGGAAGACGTGCGTTGTGGTCGGCGTTGATCACACCGGTGGAGTCATGTTCCCGTTCCTCACCGAAGGCTTCCGGCTCGGCAACATCGTCGCGCAAACGCTTCAGCGCATGGCGCACTGTGCCTTCCGATGCGGCGCCCGCGTGGGAGGAGGACAGCGGCGGTGGACCGCCGCTACGGCCGGACGCGGCAGGCACAGCGGTGGCGGAGGCAGCGTTCGCCGGCTCGAGCTGTGCTGACGCGTCGGGTGACGCGGCGAAAACATCCGCGCTCTGCATCATCAAGGCCGGTGGTTGGGTGTGCGCTGGCCACAGGCGATCACGCCGGTACCCGCCTGAGCCCCGTGTGCCCTCAGCCTCCTCGCTCTCTTCTGCAGCCGCGGCATCACTGCTGTCCATCGTGCCCTTGTCCCTCCCGCCGCCGCCCGTGCGCTTCGGTGGGTGCGCGGATGGCGTGGACACCTCGAAGAGCCCTCCTTGCTTGCTGTGCTTGCGCTTCTCTGCGGGTGTGGTGACGGACCAGTAGTAGCACACCGCCAGCTGCTCAGCCTGCGCGACAGACAGGTCCTCCCAGGTAGCCAGTGACGACGAGGAAGGCTGTGGGGCGGATGGAAGCGGTGACTTGACCAGCCGCTCGACGAGACGCTGACTGCGGCCGGCGAATCGCTCAATCTCCTTGAGCGACATCGGCAGTGGTGTCGGCTCGCCAAGACGGAGGGCAGGGTGCCGTGGGTGCAGGATGGCCGCGCGGCTTGTCAGAGCCAGCCAGAACCGCGGGTGTGCTGCACGCACCACCGCGCACACGCAGTGCGCGGCCTCTTCCATCGAGCCGACGCCACTGCCCCCGATGGTGACGGGTCCGCCGTGCGCCTGACTCGTGCACAGTCGATACAAACTCATGGCCGCGTCGCTGACCTGCGAAGCAGTGGCCTGCAGCCTTCGCTGTGTCGTGGTGTTGGCTGGGTTAGGGTTCGCCTCATCGCTGGAGCTGAGGTGGCCGGGGGTGAAGGAGAAAAGCTGGTTCGCAATAGTAGTGCACGCCGCGCGAAGCGCTTGGTCTGCCATGTTCGCGTGCACGGCGAGTGCGTCTATCAAATTTTTTTTTCTATGGGTGGAGCGGGTATGTGTGCGGCGAAGTCGGTGCCGCCCTTCACGGCAATGAAAACACACGAAAGCAACGATCAATCAGACCGGAGGGAAGACACGCAAAGAACAAATGAGCGGGGGGACAAGGGAGGAAGCAGTGCCAGTGCGATGGTGAGCAACCACAAAAAAAAAAGCTGATCTTGCGTGCACGCGTCATTGACTGTGGTGACAAGGTAAGACATGTCCGTTGCCGCAGTGGGACGGTGAAGCCGGCACCTGGATTGCGCCGGCTGTGTCGCACAGTCAGAGAGAGTGTGCGCGACTCCCCTTGTTGTGATGGACTTCTTTGTCCTCGTGCTCTCGTTGGACGGTGCTGATGATGTGATTATTGTTCTTCCTCCTTTGGCGCACATGTTCCAGGAAAAAAATGACAAGTCTATTGATGAAGTCATCCTTGCCAACCACACCTCTGTTGGTAGGGGATGGTAACAGGCGAACAAGGAGATGAAGGGCACGTAGGGGAAAAGAAGAAGAAAAGGGCAAGCAAAGAAAAACCACACGCGAGGCCAGAAAGGCGGCGAGAGTCACAGCATGCACGCGCCTGTGGTCTCTTGCGGGGTCATTGGCGAAGGGGAGCACATCACAGCGTTGCGCGCAAGCGCTGGAGAAGGTCCATGGTGCCGTCAACCGGTCGCCGCGCACTGCCCGTGTGGCTGTGTGGACCGCCTGGGGAATCGAGCCGCACAGTCGGTGTGGGGGCCCCGGCATTGTTTCCGAGTCGTGCGCCTTTTCCCGCCGTGGTCGGCGCCGTGTCTGGGCGACCTCGTGTGCGAGAGCCGGTTGACGAGACAGGTGTGCGCCACGGTGCGGAACGCGGAGACGGGCTGGTACGGCCGTCCGGGAAGGCAGGTACCGTCGCCACGCCATAGCTAGGACCCGTGCGAGCGTCGGCGCGGTCAGCCGACGCGCCCGCGAGCGCGGTGTTGCCAGTCGTGGAAGAGGCTCCTGCGTAGGAAGCGGGTGCCATCACAGGGTCACCGTTGGAGGTGACGCGCAGTTGTGGCGGAGCAGTCGCCCCAGGCTCCCTCGCATAGCTCTCCGCCGAGCCCTCTCGCACCGAGGGACGCGTCGCGCTGCTGTGCACGGAAAAGCTCCTCCGCAACTCTTCGAGCGTGTCATACTGATGGCGAATCCAGCTCTCGTCCGTCTTGGCGCGTGGCGAGCGCCTGTCGCCGCCACCCGTGGAGCTGTGACTGCGCTGACGGGCGGAGACAGAAGAGGGTGTGCCAGCTGGGTAGTCACGACGACCGGACGCTGACGCTGAGTGTGCAGAGGCTCCACGTAGGGCCTTTCCTCCTGTATTCGACCCGTGAGCGTCAAAGTGGAGGTGCCGCGACGCGTTGGATGACGTCGCACTCGACGCGCGGTGGTGGTGGCCGACAGCACTGGTGCCACCTGCACCAGCATAGATGGACGTGTACTTGCTCTGGCTGCTCAAGTCATCCTTCCCAAGCGAGGGGAGGGTAGGACGGATGGGCGTATGGGTGTCGACAGTAGGCGAGATGGCCGCGCGGGGCACGCCCTGAACGCCGAGGCCGCGCGACCACGATTCCTGTGGTACGCCACTGCCGCGCGCACTCAGTTGGTCGGTAGTGTACATGCCCTTCGCAGGTGACAAGCGTTGGCGCGGTGGGGTGTGCAGCGCTGAAGGCTCCTCGACGCCGCTGTATCCTGTGCCGTCGTCGGACTCGACCACTTCGGCGGTCAGTTCCACCGTGACGGCCGTGTCCTGTGACGCAGTGGATTGGTTCACCTTACGGCGAGCCTCAGCTAAGGACGGACTGTTCAGCGTTGCCTCCGACTCGTACACACTCCCGGAGTCGCGTCGGCCATTTCGAAGGACGCCGCCAACGGGAAAAGAGAGCGCCTCAGTTGCGCCGGCTTTGGCCAAGCGAGTGAGTCCGTGGTCGCTTGCGTCGAGTCTGGTGAAGCCAAGTGACTTCCTTGCGTGAGAAGAGTGACTGTCACTGTGATGAGGTTGGCCACCGTCACCACCGTGATCTCTGTCGAAAAGGCTGGTTTCCAGCGCTGACTGCTCCCGAGGTGTCGCGTAGTTGACAGGTGAGACATCCAACGGTGCTGATGCATCAGCAGTGGCCGCAGATTTGTTGAGTTCGTCAACGGAAAGCTGCGTCTGTTGAAATGTGCTCGGTAGCGTCTCGAGTTTGCGCCGGAGTGCACCAAAGGCATCACTGCGACCGTCGGGGAGACCATCCAGCGTTGACGTGGTCAGCTCATAGAGCTCCATAAGAACAGCGAGCTTTTCCTCTCGCTCGCTCACCAGCTTCTCTCGTCGTTCAAGCTCGGCCTCGCGCGTGTCACTACCGGTTTTATTTGCGCCAGGAGAACCGTGCACGCCCTTGGGCGACGTGGCTGCAAACTGAAGTCGCATGAGGTGGATGTTGTACTCGTCAGCCTCCAGCCTAGAAAGCCACAAGGCGCTGCGGAGTCGCAAGGCCTGAAGCTGGCACAGCCCTACAGCAGATAAGTGAGTCAAGCTGGGTTCGAGGTTCTCCTCGGCACATGCCACCAGTTTCTCGACAAGAAAACGAAGCTCAGGAGACACGGGTTGCTGTGTGCCGCGTAGTGCGATGATAGATTGCAGCATATACCCGACGCTGGCCAGATCGCGGTGTTGGCAACGCAGCTGGTCACTGGGCGACGTCGGCTCTTGTGCCTGGTCGACCGTCATCCCGTCGGCGGGGCATTGTGATGTTGGCAGTCGGGTCACGACAAAGAACGCGCTCGCGGCAGGTGTCTTGCTCGTAACAAAAGCTTGTGGTAGTGCTATATTGGACGCGACTGTTTTTATGAGAGCTTTCCTCTCCGCGGCGCTCCAGGTGGCCTCCGGGTCCATGTTGAGAGAAGTGATCGTATCCTCCACACTGAGCACCAGTGCAGACGGTGCGGAAAAGCAAACGACATCATTCGTGGATAGATGTCCGTTAAAATGGAGGCCACAATTGTGAAAAACCGCCAAGCAAGACACGAGTGAGTTGAGCAACTTCCATAGCACCTCCTCAGGCCACATTGTCACATTGTTTATCCCCCGCTGCTGAGTGGTGGCTCTATCAGCGTACGCTTGCAGTGCAAATCTAGATGGTGTTGTGTCATCCGTGTGCTCCACGTCGTGAAAGCAAATGGTGTGTAAAACCGTCAAGAAGCTCTCCCAGTGAAATCCATGGAGCACCTTGGCATTGCCACAACCGGCGAAGCCGCTGAATTGGTAAAACAGAGAATGTGTTGCTGCATTTGGCGCTGAGCCGTCACCGGGGCGGGTAGTAGAAACAGCGTTGTGCAGAGGCATTATCGAAAAGCAAGCGGACAGCACAGAGGATGGTGGCAGAGGTGCTGTCTGGCTCCACAGCGTCTCTGTGTCAACAGTCATCCCCACACGCCTTGGTGAGGTGGCTGCGATAATCATGGTAGCCCAACGCATCTCGACAGAGAGGCACCTCCGATGAGCGTCAACGACCGCCTCCAAGGCGTTGTCGCTAACAACCGTTTGGGCCGAAGGACCTGATGAGGTTTTTGTTGACATGATGTAGAGATGTCGTTCGCCGCGAGTTGCCCTTTCGCTGCCCCAAATAGACGCTTCGTCTGACTCGACCAAAAACGTGTCTCGCTTCGGGAATTCAAACTGAACGTGCATGATGTGGAAACGAAAAAAAAGAAAAATAGCCAACGGTGGGATCGGTCCACCGCGCAGTGATCGTATTCTGTGAACGTAACAGTTCAGTAAAGAGTAATAAGCTATTCCGTGCTGCACGTGAGGGCAGTGCCTTGGTGCCTCCCGTGTGTGCGTGTGTGGTGTGTTGATGCGCCAGTTGCCCTGCTTGGTACAGATAGAAAACCCCAAGATTAAACCGCAGCGAAGGTTGTGGGTTTTGCACACTGTTGCCGCACGACTAAAAATTGCAGAAAGTGTTCAGTTTGTTCAGAGCAGAGAAGGAGGATATGAAAAGCGTGTTGAGTGAAGCTCTCTTGTTTCCGCTGCACCAAGTACGCATGGGAAATCCCTCACGCAGATCCAAGGGCAGGTACGCGACCAAGCGTATTCCATGGGACTGACTCTCCGGTAGTCGTCAGCTACGTCGGCTGCAGAGTGATCATGTATTCAGGCAGGACGAAAGGCAGCGCAAGGAGCCGCCCTCTCGGATTCGGCGCGCTCCGTGTGCCAGTTGTGGCCTTCGTCAGCTGTGACTAGGCCAACGAAAGATCGCTTGCACCGTACTCACTGTACTTTTTGTTCGCTGCTTTTTTTGTTTGTTTTTAGGAAAGAGAAAGGAAGAAAACAAATTTGACACTTGATTGTGTGCTTTGTTTCGCATGTCGAGTCAGCGAAGGAGATTAGACGATGCCGATCTTGCTGGCGGTCTCAAGGGCGTCGTGAGTCGCAGCCAGGCGGATGTACGCCTTCTTGAGGCCATCAGGGCGGATCAGGGTGTTGACCTTGACGGCCTTGACCTGGTACAGCTTGCGCATCGCCTTCTTGATCTCAGTCTTGTTGGCGTAGGAGTCCACGATGAAGGTCAGGGTGTTGTTCTCCTCGATCTTCTTCATGGCCTTCTCCGTCGTCAGCGGGTAGCGGATGGTGCTGAACGCATCGCGCTTCGACTGAATCGCCTTGACGTTGTTGCTCGGGCGAGCCGCGGCCGGCTTGCGGTAGGTGTGCGGGCGGCGGAACTGAGGGCGGGTGTACGCCTTGCGGGACGCAACCTTCACCACCTTGGCGGCCTTGGCCTCCTGGGGAGCAGCCTTCTTCGCGGTCTTAGCGGGCATAGTGAAACGAAGCCTTGAATCTTTTTTTTGTGTGTTTGTTTGTTAATGCAGTTGTGTGTTATGGGCGAAGGACGCGTTCATGAGGTGAGGAAAAAGAGGGAGGGGAAAAAAGTCAGGGTTGGTGAGTTCAGCACAACGAAGCGCATGTGTGGAACAGTTAGTCTTGCTGATGAAAAGACAACTGGAATGCTTTCGAAAAGCAACTAGCGAACACCACGAATTCAACACGCAGTCAGGGAAAGAAGAAAAAGATCTTCTTTGGCTGGAGGTGTAGACAGAGATCGTGGTGGGCCTTATGGTGACAGTCGTATCACTGGACGGCGAAATCATACTGTCCAGTGCGACTCCATCCGCGTTCGCCCCGACGACAACACGCTCAGTCTCCCCGCATGAGAGTGTGCTCGAGAAAGCCGGTTTGTATGCGTTGAATTAATTTTGACTTAAAGAAAGAAAGAGAAAAATTATCTGCTGTTCGCACGATTAGACGATGCCGATCTTGCTGGCGGTCTCAAGGGCGTCGTGAGTCGCAGCCAGGCGGATGTACGCCTTCTTGAGGCCATCAGGGCGGATCAGGGTGTTGACCTTGACGGCCTTGACCTGGTACAGCTTGCGCATCGCCTTCTTGATCTCAGTCTTGTTGGCGTAGGAGTCCACGATGAAGGTCAGGGTGTTGTTCTCCTCGATCTTCTTCATGGCCTTCTCCGTCGTCAGCGGGTAGCGGATGGTGCTGAACGCATCGCGCTTCGACTGAATCGCCTTGACGTTGTTGCTCGGGCGAGCCGCGGCCGGCTTGCGGTAGGTGTGCGGGCGGCGGAACTGAGGGCGGGTGTACGCCTTGCGGGACGCAACCTTCACCACCTTGGCGGCCTTGGCCTCCTGGGGAGCAGCCTTCTTCGCGGTCTTAGCGGGCATCTCGAACTAGCTACGTAGAAAAAGCGGTGATGAACGGCAGCGATGGGAAAAGACAACGAGGAACGAGAGATGAAAGTGCGTGGGGAGAGAGGAAGGGTAAAAGTGGAGCGGAGCGAAGGTGCGAAGGAGCAAAGGATGTCGGACACACAGCGGTGGCGCGAGCAAAAAAAAAAAGCGCACATGAGAGCAGGATGTCACTTCTTGCAGCGCCCACAACGTAGCGATGACGTACACAACAGCATCAACACGCTGCTAACCCTGTGCCAGTCAGGACCTACTTTCTTTCGTATTTCTTTTTCTTTGTTTGGCCGTTAGTTGCCTGGCACCAGTGATTCCCTGTGCGGCAAAATGGTTCGCAACTGACTTTTTGGAAGGGAAAAAAAAAGTAAGTTGCCCTCTATTCTTATTGAGGACTGCATAATTCAGAGCGTACGTGCCGTGAGTTATATCTATGCGAAAGAAATGAAGAAGCCACTCAACAAACAAAAAATCGAATGGCACGGGCGACTTGTTTGTTGTTGTTTAAAAAAAAAGAGCTTTGGCGTGCGAAACGGCAGTCTCCTTTTTGCGTCAGTGCTGTGGTTTGGTACGCCTTGCTTAGTTCTTCGCCTCGGCGCGTGATGCCCAGTACTTGACGTCCTTGCGGTCAGTTGCAGCCACCTGGAACGCATCGTAGACCTTCGTCATGATGTCGTTCCAGACAGTTTCGAATCCATCCTCGCTCAGTGCCTGTTCAATTGTCACGTTCTTGACGCAATCGTGGAGAAGCACGTTGTCTTCGACACCATGATTAACCTTCTTGTACGTGCCGGCCTTGTATCCGCCACTCTGGCGGATGTAGTTGAGCGTGTGCTTGGCCACGTAGTAGGCGACCAGGTTGAAGTCAAGGTCTTCAGCCGCCATCACGATTGCCTCGGTGATGGCATCGAAGCGGTAGAGATACGTCAGTTGAATCACGTTACGGAACGTGGCAATGGCGTTCTCTGTTGCGGTAAGTGGAAAGAACACCAAGCCATCATCAGAGGTAGAATACTCACCGCACCGCGGCGTGCACTTGACGAGCGCCTCGTCGATGGGTTTGGAGGCGATAGCGGGGACCTTGGCGGGGGGTGCAGCCTTGAGCTGCATGCCACCAGAAAGGGAAAAATGAAAGATATCCACAAGCTCGATCTTGATGTTGTCGATGTCAGGCTTCGCGTTCAGGTTTTTCCACCACTTCCACGGGTAGGAGTCAAGGAGTTCCGTGCACTCCATGGTGACGGCGAGGCTCCAGTCGTTCAGGGAACGGACACTGCGCCACGACGGATCAATAAGGGCGTTCAAGCCATCCTGCAGCTGCGTCAGACTGTGAAGAATGGCTGCGGGCAGAGCAGTGGTGCGAGCGCGCTTCATGGTTGCAGTTGTCAAAGTGTAAATGTATGTATGTGTGCTTGGGTGTGGGTATAACGCGGTTTTCGTTCACGTTGCGGTATTCTTTATGACGGTGGGAAGTTTTGGGGGCGGTGGTTGGGGGGGTGGGAGGGGCCTGGGCGCCGGCGAGCTGGCCTGCGGGGCAGGGGCCGCTGCGGCGGGCGGTAGGGGGGGCGGCTGCCCTGGCCGGGAGGGGCCACGGCAGCGGCGCCTGGGCCAGGAATCATGGGCGGGGCAGGAGGGGGCGGGAAGGGGGCGGGGGGATGAAGGCGACGAAGAAGGCGGGCGACCACGCAGGCCGAAGAGCGGAGGGGAAGAGGAGACATGAGAGGACGACGCCGCCGCTACGTTCTCACGTGGCGTGGGATCCTGTTTTCGATCGTTTGCGCATAGCGATGAATGCCCTCGCCCGGCAAAAAATGGCGGCGACGCCATCCACAGCTCGATGTTTTTTGTACGTTAGGGTGGGACGATGCAAGCCAACAAAAAGAAGAAGAAGAAGCAGGAGAATGAAAAGGAGCTGGAAAAGAGGTGTCAACATACGTTGGTATGCACCGTTTTAGCTCTTACTCCGAGTTTGAAATTGTTCATCTCCTCTTTCGTGTCCCACCACTCCCCCTCGACCGCTGCGCTTCCTTGCCGTGGCTCTTCTCACGGACAGAACCCGCAATGGCTAGGGAAGAAAACAGAGGAACGACGGAGGCAGGTGGGCAGAAGAAAGAAAAAAAGTAACTCCAAAGGCGTGCTGACAGGACAGAGTGTCACCGTTTTAGTCGTGTGTGAGCTGGCAGTGTACACGTCAACGCAACGCGCTCAAGGGACGCGAAAGTCGACAGCCGTGGGTAGCGAAGAAGAAAAAAAGGAAAAGGAAAAAAGAGGGACAGAAAAAAAGAATGAAAACAGAAGGTTGGCGTGAGCTGTGTCACGTACTTTTTTTTGTTTTTCAAGGGCGAGGGTGCGTTGACGCGTGCGCACACGACGCGAATGGAGAGTGAGAAAGTGCAGAAAAGCGCGCACTGGTGAGAAAGTCGCACAACGGACAAGCGCAGCAAAGAATCGTGTGGTGGTGAGGAAGGAAAAAAAAAAAGAGTTGTTAGCACTTGTTAAATTCTAAAACGAGAAGAACAATAATTAAAAGGAAAGGAATGGCGTTGACCTTTCAGATTGCCACTTGTCCTCGCCCGTCACCAACGTTTACCTCACTTGACGTTGCCACTTTTGCTGGGTTTTTCTTTGTGTGTTTTGCGAAGGTGTTGGTGCTCCCTCGCTTCCTCTCTCTCCCTTGCAGCGCCCAAAATGGAGTGTCAGCGCTCTTCCTTGTCTGCCAACTCCTGGCCATCCAGGACGAGGGGTTCGTCAGCGTCGACGCCACTGCCAACATCTTGGTTTTGCTGGGCCTCTTCATCCTGCCTTGCCCGCAGCTTGCGGGCACGCCTTTCCTCGCGGAAGGCCACTTCAATGGGCAGCTTCAAGAAGAAGCTGATGACGAAGGTTGCAATGGCACACAAGACGCAGATCATGAAAAGAAGAAAGTGATTGATCGGGAAGGGACGATCGCGACCGGAGATGGACCACGCGAAGAGCGGCGCCGCGCCGAACGGGATGACACAACGCGTCGCGGAACCCGCCGCCTGGTTGATGCCGAACATGGTGCCGACGTGCCCCTTCTTGGCCACGTACGGCACAAGGTACTGCGCAAGACCGAAGCACCACGACAAGCCAAACTGGCGCACGAGACCGAGGGCCAGCGTGAACCAGAAGCCCCCCCGGTTCCCATGCACGTACGCGGCGACAGGAATGATAGCCGTGCAGACAGCGTTGATCGTGATGCTCAGCTGCCAGAAGAGCATCTTGTTGTGTGCGAACACGCGATCGCACAGGAGCGGGAACACCAAGTTCGCCACCAGAGCTGGCGCGCCGCACACTAACAGTAGAATGGCGACATCATCAGAGAAAAGCCCCAGGCCACCCACATCTCGCTTCGCCACCGCCCACAGCGGCATCACCTCCGAGTAGATAATCTCGAGTGCGCAGTAGAGCATGAACAGGATGAGCAGGTACCGGGAGGGTGGGTAACGGATCGCGTCCATGTACGTGAACTTGTCCGCAATCACCTCCTCTTCGCCATCGGTGAGTGCCACGGCCGTCTCCGATGAGGTATCTCTGGGGGCTGCCGCGCTGTCTGGGGACGGGACATGAGCTTCGCGCACGTTGCCATCACATCGGTCGCTCCCACTGCCGCCGTCATCCGCGTGGGTGACCTCCTCCTCGTTAAGGACCGGTGCATCGTTGTTATTGGCTGACTTCGAGTCCGCTGTTTGTTCGTCGTGTGGAACTGCGAGGCGCGAACAGCCGCAGCGCGCAAGACAGCGTCGGAGCGGTGCGGGGATCAGCTCCAGCGCAGAGCGATCCGTTGGGTTGCTCTCCTTCAGAAAAACAACACAGAGCACGAAGGAGAACGCAATGTACGCGGCCAACACTGTGGCGGGCAGGAAGGCCGGGTACTGGCCAAGGAAGCTGTTCGCAGAGATGTTGTACGAGGCGAACTTGCTGTTTGTCGCCGGATCGTACAGGAATCCGCCAATGGTCGGCCCCACGAGCGAGCCGATGGCCCACGCCAAGCTCACCCACGCGAAGCCTTTTGCTCGATTGCTGTTGTCCGTGATATCCGACACAACTGTTTTGGCGATGAGCACGGTGCCGTTGAAGAAGCCGTGGATGAAGCGCGCCGCACAGGCAATGTAGATGTTGGGGCTGATACCAAAGACGAACATCATCGCCGCGCCAACGGCGAGGCCCACGACCAGCGGCTTCTTGCGACCGTGGCGATCGGATATGTAGCCCCACAGTTTGCCGCTGAGGACCTGGCCCAGCATGAACATGCCGACCAGCACGCCGGACAAGTACCCCGCCTTCTCCACCGTCCAGTCCATCAGGTGGGCGACGAACAGGCCTACAAACGGCATCAGCATCATGCCGCTCAGGCTCTCGGTCAGCAGAACGGACCCGATAATCAAGATCTGGCCAATGGGTAGCGGTGTGGGCTTTGGTTTCGCGCTCTTATCGTCGTTGGTGCCGTCGTCCCCGCCGTCACCTGCATGGACAGACTCTTCGCGGGAAAAGGCGGCACACTCGTCGTCGCCGGTGTGCACATGCGAGTTCGAATCTGGGTAGCCCGTCGCCGCCGTTGCCTTCTCACCTCGCACGACTTTGTCACGACCCACGGTACCCTCGTCACGGCGAGAGAACACAGAGTCGGTGTCATCGGCCGCCGTCTGCTCACGAGCACCAGTGTGCTTGCCAGCCTCGGTCGTCGCGGCCTTGGACGGTGATGAGATATCTGCAGGGGGGGCGCCACTGCTCGGCACAGGAAGGTACGTGCCGTCCGCACCCGTCAGGCCCGTGAACCGGGAGGCAAAGCTGCCGTTGTGGCTAAGGAGGGCATCGGCGGCGGCGGCCATCGCCACCGTCGTCGTTGACGGTCCCGCGAAGAACATGGAACTGTTACGCACCGACTCGACAACGGAGGCGTCATCGGTGGGATCAGCGTGGGGCGGCTTCATTTTCGTGGAGCTGAGCGCGCGTTGTTGTTGCTATTGTTGATTTTGTGTGTGTGTGTGTGTGTGTGTGTGTGTGTTTCCGATCTGCTTGCTTTGGGCGGTGGCTTCGGTTGTTTTTCCCCTATTGTTTTTGTTTCAATATATGTGTTTGGCGCACCTGTTTGGCAGCGGTCTCTGTTAAACGTGGCTGGAAGAGGGTACCTCTTCTTCTTTTTCTTGCTGCGGTTTGGTTGCTTGCTTGTTTGATTTGGTGTGGCTGTGAAGCGGACTAACAGCCACCCACGACACGGTGTCAGCGGTGATCGTCAGCGGTCCGTCTTCCCTCCTCGCACTTTTTGCGCCCCGACGAGAGACGAGGAGAGAGAGGAAGAGAGAGGAAAGGGGTGGCGGGGGTGGCGCACTGATTTCAGCAGTTCTTTGCAGTCACCGCCGCTCCGAGACAAGCGCCTTGGCAGACGGAAAGAAAGAGGGGAGAGAAAGGAAACAAAGATGAAAACAGGCGCAGAAAATAAGAAGAAAGGGGCGCTCTTGTGGTTCAATGTGTGTCACTGGTAGATGACGCAGGTGAATGGACAACGTATACAATAAAGGAGTGGAAGAGTGGGGAGGGAAGGGAGACGGTCGGTTGTGTGCACTCGGTGGGAGCCAATTGATGAGGCGGATATACTGCCGCGACCGGGGCGATGATGCGCGCACGCGGTTGAGAGAGCGCTGCCTGATGCTGAAAAAAAAAAAGCATCGCACCTGTGTGTGTGTGTGTGTGTGGACTGTGAACGGAAAAAGAATCATTCAATAAGAAGAAAAAAATGAGTGTGGATGGGCACAGTAACGGGAAAAAACAAACAAGAGCGAAGGAGTGGTGAAAATGGGAGGGCCCGTGGCCGGGAAGCGAGGGAAAATGGGAGAGAAAACAAGTCTGTCGAGGTGATGCAGACAGAGGACGGAGAGGCGGCGACCTGCAGCGTCCACATGCGTGGCAGATAGGTGCGTGGCGCCATCGAAAGCACGCACACACACAAAAAAAAAAGAAAGAGAATTTAAACAAATAAAACTTTTTTTTTGACATCGATGTACGCTCAAGTCAGAGATTGTCGTGAGCCGCCGTCGTGACCGTCATCGCAGTGTCAGGTTGACAAACGCTGGCAATGTCGCCTTGTTCACCATGAACTGTTTTGTGCAGCCGACGACGGACAGCATGCGAAGCGGTGCCGTTGCCTCGTAAACCCACTTGATGCTGTTCACGCCCGACGAGGAAGCCTCGACCACCGCCAGCACGGGCAAATGCATCAGGGGACTCAAGTCACGAAGGCAGTAGCACGCGTACACGTTCATGTATCGCAGGCACCGGAGGTGTTCCGCCCAGCTGATGTCCTCCACCGAGGTACGGTCGAGACTGAGTCGACGCAGGGCAGTCAGCTTGCCCAGGGCACGCACCTCGCGCAGCTTCGAGCACTGGGAGAGAGAGAGAACGCGCAGGGACGTGCAATGGCTCAAGGCTGTCACGTCTACCAACTTCTCACTCGACACACGTAGCGTAGAGAGAGCGGCCAGTGCCTCCACGCCGTTGAGGTTCCGCAGTGCGTTGCAGTACAGCACCGAGAGTCTGTGCAGGCCACGGCACCCACTCACCCAGCCAATGCGCGACATGTTTGGTACTTCCTGCAGCGTGAGCTCGCTGAGGCCGGAGAGGGCACCAAGCGCGGTCAGATCCACCAGCGCGGTGCAGTCCTCAACACGCATGGTCTGCAGCGACACGCACGTGTGAAGCCCTTTCAGTGAGGCCACACGGCTGAGTTGTGTCAAGGTCAGCTCGTGCAGTTGAGGCAACGCACCGAGCGCAGAGATGTCCACAAGCGCTGCGCACTGAGACACAGTGAGCTGCCACAAAGACCGACAGCTGGCGAGACAGCTGAGGTCGGTCAGCGAGTTCACCGCGTCCATCCCCAACCACTCGAGCGACGTCAGGCTGCCCAGTGCACTCCAGTCCCCGCTCTTCACGTCGCAGCGCTGCAGATGAAGATAGCGCAGCCCGACGGGTAGCTGGGGAAGCGCATTCAAACTCAGGTCCGCCAGTGACAAGAACTGCAGCCGAGATAGACTAGCCAGAGAAGGAAGTGTCGCCAAGGCGGGGCACAACTCGATGGCCAGGCTAACCAGCGCATGCGCACAGCCAAGGACAGTGGCGTCACACAGGGCGGGCAGCGACTTGAGCATCAGCACGCGCAGCGGCGAGCGGTAAGCGGTGGCGCTGCTGTCACCCAGGGATGTCAGCGTTGCGTTGTCATCGATCTTGATGCGCACAACAGCGGGCGGTGCGTCGGACACCGCGTTGAGATCAAACGTGCTGAACGTGACAAGCTGCTTCAGCTTCTTCAGCTCGCGCACCGCGGCAGCGAGCGGACCGCCGGCGTCGCGGGGAAGCCTCAGGGAGAGGTAGGTGAGGTGTGTGGCACCCTGAATGATCCACGTGGCGAGATGCGTCACCCACGCCAGCTCGCGCGGTACCTCCACATGCAGCTTGCGAAGGCGCGGGTGGTTGGCCGAGGCGTGCGTGAGGTCAGCCGAGGCGTTGGTGTTGCCAAAGCAGTCGCTAAGATTGAGAGACTCCAGCGATGGGCAGCTGCAGAGCCACTGGAAGCTGTCGACCGTCGCGCGAGAGGCAGCGAACTTGCGCAGGCCAAGGTGGTTGCGCAAGCCGTCAAAGCCGGAGAGACCGTCAACGCCATCAACCTCCAACTCCTCCAGCGTCCGGCTATGCGCCAGCCACGCAAGTCTGAACGATCTCACCCAACTGACGGAAAGACTGCGGAGGTGCGGCAACCGCGCCAGCGCGTCGCATCCCGACATATTGCAATTGCTGAATGACAGACGCGTCAGCGAGGCGCACGCGCACACCCACTGCATGATCGGTGCTCTGAAGTTTTGTATAAACAGATCAGTCAAGAGAGGCAACGGTGGGACGGAGGTGAACGCGCTGAGGCCCTCCGATGACACACAGCCATTTAAGGCGGCTTCACGAACAGTCTGGCACGCGCCGAGCGCCTGCAGCGTCGACAACTCGCGCACATCGAAGTCGACCTCGTCGAGCACCCCAAGCTGGTCGAACAGGTGTGGGTTGTCAACGACGGGCACGCTGTCGAAGGACAAGAAGCGTAGGGATGTGCAGCGCGACACCCACTCCGCATCGCCACCGGCACTGCCCAAGAGGTGCACGTGGCGCAGCTTCTGGCACGTCTCAAGTGCGGAGCCGACGTTGGCGGTCTGCTCACAGTACAGTCGCACCTGCTCCAGCTGCGGGCATGCGCTTGCCCACGCCAAGTCCTCGACGTCATCGGGCGCGATGAGCGTGCGCAGCGCCGGGCAGGCGCCGAGCGGGGACAGGTCCGTCAAGCCGCTTCTGGTGCACTCAAAGCAATCCACCACCCACACATGTGCCGCGAACTCAGCCGTGGGGAGTGCTGCAAGGGAGCAGACGTGCTGCACATCGAGAAAAATGGGCACCAACGGCGCGCACTTGCACAGCCACCACGATGCCGCCAGTACCGCGGCGGAAATCCCACCGTCGCGGGGGTCCCCTTGATGAATGCGGACGAGATGGGCGAAGTCGAGCCCCTCGGGCCAGATATCGCACCGGTGCCAGCGCCTCTCCCGCTCTTCGCATGAACGACGGAAGTCGTATCGGCTGCTCCAGCCCCGCACATCACGCTCAACAATGCGATCATCATCGTCGTGCTCGTCTTCATCTGAGCCCTCTCGATACCAGACCTTCTTGTCCGGCCGTGTCAGCGCTGTTTGCCGCATCAGTATGAGCTGGTAGGTGCGGGTCGAGAAGCCCTCAACACTTCGCTCCACGTGCACCCGTGCGCGGGGACTGGCAGCGGCGAGCGCCATGGGAGCGGCACGCAGCGGTGACGCGCCGTAGAACTGACAGAGAGTCCCAAGCATGGTCATTGTGTGTGTGTGTGTGTGTGTATGTTAACGTTCCAGGCTCTGAAGTGGCAAGGCAGCCGAGGAGAGAACAAGAAAGGCGGCGGTGACGAAGACGCAAAAAAAAAAAAGAGGAGAAGCATGTGTACCAGGTGCGCAAGACGTACGCCACGCCTAGTCGGGGTCGGCCGAGAAGAGAAAAGGGAGCAACGCGACGAGCCGGCCCCGACAGCGAGTGGGAGGGCAACTTACCTCCTCACACGACGTGCTGTGTAGCTCCGTGGCTGGTACACGGAGGTGGATTGGACAGGCGGCTTTGGGGATTCAAGTGTGCGGACGTGTGTGTTCAGCTTCACCCGACAGCGCCTGTCTGTTTACTGTTATGGTTTTGTTTTCTGTGATCGTCACTTGTTTGTCACTCTGTTCCAAGAGGCGGAGAAAAAAAAGCAAAAGGAAAAAGCAATTGGGGAAGAGGCGCCTAAAGCACAGGCTTGACGTAGAACTCCAGCAGCTCGCGCAGGGTGGCCAGCGTCACAGGCACCGTGGAGGCACCACGCGCATCGCTTGCCTGTGAAGACGACTGACTGCGACCACTACGGCTGGATGCGCTGCCACTGATGCTCTCACCGTCGTCTTCCTCCTCGTCCTCATCACTCTCTCCGCCCAGGTTGGACCCCATAAAGCTGAGTAGGTTGACCGAGGCCATGGCCTTGTCGACGCGGGTGCGCATGGCCTCCGAGGTGATGGCTGGTATCGCGCGCGTCTCGGCCAGCTGCTCCTCGAAGAAGTACTGCAGGACGCGAAGGAGCGTGTCCGGGATGTACGACCCCGCACCGCCGACAAGCAGCGCCACGGCAGCCTGCACGGTGAGCGGGGTGTCGGCCTGACTGGCCGGGCGGAGCGTGTCGTCGCGCTGCCAACCGTGGCCCTGCGTGGAACCAGTGCTTCCGCCGCCGCCGCCACTCGCACGCTGGGAGTCAAAGTACGTGTCGATGGCCGACTGAAGACGTGGATTGTGCTGCACCTCGCGCCCCACCTCCTCCTCTGTCAGCTCCGCGGAGGCGATCATGGCGGCGTCAGGCACACCCGACGTCGTGGCGGTGCGTTGAGCTTGAAGATCCAGCAACCGCTGTCGCCGCACGCGGGCGAGGTGCATGTCGCGCACCGCGTGGCCGCACGTGAGCCACTCAAGCACGGCCAGCGCCGGCAGACCGTCGACACTCCACTGACTAGCACACAAGTTGCCAAGGGCGGGGAGGTCCTTGTTTGTCAACACGCCGTCGCTGGACGAGGTGCCGCGCGCTGTGCGACCTGCCGTGGCTGCGGCAGCGATGGAAGAAGAAGGTGGTGGGGGCTGTCGCGCGCCTGTGCCGCCGGCAAACAACGGGGACCAGAAGCGCGCAAACAAGGCGAAAAAGAAGAGCTGCTGGCGAAGCACAGCCTCGTCCTGCCGCCACTGCGCCACCGTCGAGCAGTCGTAGACGACGGACCACGTTTCTGCCTGGCAGAGCACATCGCGCAGCACGCGCACAACAAGGAACTGCAGGGTGGCCACGGCCGTGGGGTAGTTGCCCCCACCGCCGCACAGCCCCGCGAGCGCGCTGTCTTCCTGCGGCGAGACACCACCCGGCAGTGGGATAGGCGGCGCAGGCGGGCGGCTGAGGGGTGCCCCGCCCTGCAGCTCCGCCAGCCGCTGCGTTGGAGAGGGCGACGACGACGACGACGGGTGAAGCGTCGCCGTGGCGGCCGACGCGGCGCGTGCGTTGACCAGGTGGCTCGAAGGCAGCAGCCGCTCTTGAAAGAGAGTGAGCAGGTGCAGGTTGATCTGGGCGCACCAGTGCAGCAGATACAGCTCGTCTTTGCGATCAAAGTCACCTCCGATTGGAAATTCGGGATAGCTCGGCAGCGTCGCGCGCACACCCCATGCGGCGCGCATCGTGCCCGATATCTCCGCCAACGGCTTCCGCAGGTTTGCCGCCGTGGGTGGACTGCTCGTGTGATTGTCATTGGACGACGTTGTCTGCTGCTGCTGCTGTTGCAGCTGGGCGGAAACTTCCTGGTGCCTCTGGGAGAGCGAAGGCAGCGAAGGAAGAGCACGGTGAACCTGGTATGTGCTCGGCGTTGTATACTGCCGATCGAGCACGGACATAAGGAACGCCCGCAGCTTAGACTGCCGCACGGTGGCTTCCGGCAGCAGTCGTCGTGGGCGCGTGTGGACGCCGCGGAGGCCAGGTAGTGCCTGTGTGCCGTCCGCCGCAGGCGAGGTCGGTGTTGTCGAGTCGGTGTTAGTGCTACCTCTGCGCATCACCACCACGCGCGTCGCACCGCCACGGCGCAAGGCCCCGCCACCATTGTCCTGCCACCGGGTTGTCGCCGCCGCCGCCACCGCCCCGCCACTCGCCACGCCGGCAAGGCTCAGTGAAGAGGATTCGAAGGGACGCTTGAGTGGCACCTTCTCTCCACTGGTGGGCGGTGGTGGCGGTGGTGCAGCCGAGGAGTTGAATGGCTTTGCAGATGGTGTTGCGGCAGGTTCACCCGGCGGCGACGGACGGCTGGCTGGGGCCGCCGCCGCCACGAGCTCCGACGCCTCCTCCGCTGTTGGCGCGCACGGCACCGGCAGCAGGCCTGTGGCGGCCTCGGTCGCGTGGCCTAGCGCGATCGTACACGCCAGCCACCCCTGCACCATGCCTGGCATCGCCGAGTGCAACGCCGCCAGGTGCCGAGTGCGAAAACTCAATTGCGAGCTGCCGAGTAGATGTCCCACAGCACCGCCCCGCGTCAGGTACGACACCCAAGTGCCGGTGCTCAGCACATCCGCGGACAGTCCGAGCATGCCATCGAGCACAAAGGCCGGTGACTGCGCCGGGTCACACAACAGCGGCCACGGCGTAGTGCGACGCGTGCGAGGGAACAGCTTCTGCTGCGCCTGGTTGAAGGCGTCCGCAGAAATGTACGCCACCAGGCTCTGTCGCTGCCGGAGCAACGTCCACAGCGAGGAGACGAACAGCCGGTAAAGCGTGGCGTCGGCGGACTCCAGAATCAAGGCGTTGGACAGCAGCAGCGCCGCACAGTCCGCCGCCGGCGATGACGACGCCGACGACGACGTGGACAACGGCACCGACGCGGCGGGGAGTCCTGTGGGCTTGTCGCGACCCTCTCTGCTCTTGACACGTTCGGTCTTCCCAGGTGGCAGTCGTCGAGACGATGAAGCATCGGCCTTGCCGCCTGTTGCGGAGCGGCTCTCGGTGGTGGTTGGCGCCGTGCCACCAGTCTTGCCGCCGCCGCTGTGGTTGCCCTGTCCGGCCGAACGTGCAGTCGTTGCCGCGGAGGTAGGCTCGCCACGACCGGCGTCGTCACCATCGAGGCTGCCGAGAACATCATCGGCGCCACCCAACGCGCAAACAAAGCCAATGACAGAGCGCAGCAGCAGCTGATGCACGACGGAACAGCCATTCGCGTAGCGCACGAAGCGGTATCGTTCTTGGGGGAAAAGCGGTGCCGGCATGGCCATCTTGGCGAACGACGCCGGGACCGTACCCGATGGCATAGCGGGAGAAGAAGCCTCGGCGGTGCCGTTCGCCGTCTTCATGAACAAGGAGCAGGTGGCCGGTGACAAGAAGAGCTGCACCAGCCACGCATGCGCACTGGCAGGGAGGACCGACGAGAGGCGATCCTCCAACCACTGGCATTTTGTGTTGCTCTTGCGTACGGCGTCGTCGCACCGGGAGGGCTGGTACACGGCCGCCGACGTCTCGTACATGAGCAGAGCGTTGGTGATCAGCTGCTCCACCATAGCGCGCCCGCTGTTGTCGAGCCGCGTCGTGGTTAGCCTGGCGAACTCCGTCTCCAGGAGCACCAGACTCGGTGTCAGTAGCTGCAAAGTCAGCGAGGCGGCTGTGGCGCCGGAGCCCTGAGCGGAGATGGTCTGCAGGATGCGGATGGACTCGCTCGTCATGATCGCTGCGCGCCGGATACGTGAAGGGTCGCCGCCGTCCGTTCCTGTGCCGTAGCTCAGCGCCTGGGCCCCGAGCACGCGCGTGGCGAACAGCTCCAGGTTCTGCCGTACCCAAAGCAGCGCGGTGGAGTTGGGAGGGATCAGCTTGTTCTCGCGCTGCAGTCGCTCCGTGAGGGCGTCCAGTGCGGTGGTCTGCGCGGTGGCCGTTGAGTCGCCGCTGCCGCCAGCCGCTGCCGCGGCAACGGCCTCGTCGAGGCTCGCACTGACCTTCTGGGCCTCCTCCGTCGGGAGCAGCAGTGTTTGCTGGCGACGTAGTAGCTGCTGCATGAGTCGCACGAGGTAGTCCGCGGCGATCCAGCACACCCTCGTGGGGTTCGCGACACGTGATTGTAGCGTGAGCAGCTCGGACTGGATCCACGGGGTTTGTAGGGCCAAGAACACCCTCACGCCTGCCTTGACACGACCGAACTGCAGCAGCAATTGAATCAGCGGCACCTGCGCACTCTCATGGAGAATCGGGGCCTGTGGCACGTGCGCGAGGTTCTGCATAACCGACCGGACGAGATCCGTCTCGAGCTCCAACAAGAGTGGCAGGCAGCCACGACGCACCGCCTCGTCGGCAATACCATGCAAGGTCTCGGCGGCATCGGCATGACGGCGCTCGGAAAGCAGCTGCGTCATCTGCTCACGTACAACCGACACGAACATGTCAATGTCGCGGCTCCTGGCATCGGCGTCCTTGTGGCTGTCACCCAGCGCGGAGTAACCCATGCCGGCCCCGGTACCGCGCTTGGTGCCTGTGGCACCCGGCGCAGGGGACGCGGTGCGCGCGCGCGCGGCGGCCGAGGAGGCGGCGTGCAGGTCGGTCGGTGCGCCCATTGCGTAGCGCCACTGCTGAAGCGACGCGACGTTGAGCGCCCGCGTCGTCGCACGCGCGGCGGAGGAGGCGACACGGTAGCTGCCCGCGCCGCCGGTCTCCGAGGCTGCTGGGTCGATGCCAGTGGATGAAGAGGCGGCCGCACGACTGGGCAACGCCGTGGCGGCGTCCTCATGTTCGTGGTGGGCGTGCGCGAGCTGATTCGCGAGCATCGCCTCGACGCTGCCACGGTCACTGGCGTGCTGTGTTAATGTCCTGTCGCGCTGGACGACGAGACTGACCCGGCCGTGAACCGCTGCGGCGCCGGGTAGCCAGTCGGCGGAGGTTGTGGGTGGCGCAGAGAGGGCCGACGGCCCGGAGACGGAGACGCCACCGCTGCTGCCGCGCGTCTTTCTGCCGCTGTCGGCCGCCGAGAAGGTGAACTTACTCATGGTTGAGATAGCGGTCTTGGTGCCCTGTACGTTCGACTTGATGGCCTCCACGAGGCGGCTCGCGCGGTCAACGTCCCTGAATAAGAGAAGAAAGTTGTTCGCGTGGGTAAAGACGGCGGCATGCAGCTTTTGTGTGGCGAATGCGTGATCCTCGGACAGGCCGTGATCGAGCTTCAGGAAATTGGCCTGCGTGTCGGTGATGCGCTCGGCAAGGAGATCGTCCTTGTCGAAGCCGGTCACCTGGTTCGTGAGCATGGCCGGCGTCGTCGCCGCTTCCACCGCGGCCGCGTCCTCTGCGGAGTTGTCGGCGGTGAGATTCTGCAGCATCTCGCGCATGTGGGGGGCGTACTGCTCCTGAATGCGTGCCTCGCGCTCGGTGAGGGGCAGCACCTTCGACGCCATGCGCCGCTTCTTCTGCTGCATCTTTTCCGTCAAACGCGCCGCGTCATTGCGGCGTGACGCAACCCGGCGACGTGTGCTGGTAGCGGGTGCCGCGAGAGGAGCGACCGCCATCGCGGCGTTGGCGCCTCGTGGCGTCGGCACGAGGGAATTGGTCGCACTCGGCGTGTCGCCACCGCCAGCGCCGCTGGTAGGCAACCCCCCGTTGCCGGTGCCGTTGTCTGTCTCACCTTGGTTGGCGCTCGCCCGAAACAGCCGTCGCCGACCACCTGTCTCACCGCCGGCACCGGCCGTTCGCTGCTCTGCCTGGCGCCTTTCGCGCCTGGCCTGGCGAAGCTCGCGTCGTCTATCCTGGTCCATTCGTACGTGTGTGTGTGTGAGAGAGAGAGGGAGAGGGAGAAGGAGAAAGAGATAAGAGGGACACACACACACACAAGTTGAAGGTCACTTCAGAAAAGAGAAAGAAAAAACAGAGGAAAAGATGCCGCCTGACGGCTGAACAGGTCGATACTCAAAGATGATCGCACACGTTGGCAGAGGAGGGAAGGGAGAGCGTGTGTAGATGCGTGTGTGGGTGAGGTGCCAGCGCAGTGGTAATCATGAGGTGATCAGCGTCCCTCGTGACGGCAAGCAATGCCCGAGCCTCGAGTCCCATGCACTTCATGTTCGGGCAAGTCACGCTGTCTTGCGTGTAGCTCGCGCGCCGTCGTCGTTGGTTCATCGTTCGTTGGCGAAAGCAAAAAAGAAAAAAGGAGAGGGAGGAAAAGGCGGAAACAAGAGTGTTCGCTGATGTGATCAGTGAACGCGTGGGGCAGCACCCATTTCCGAAGCATTAAACAATAAATCAAGGGGAAAGCATTTTTTTTGTTTGTTGAGCAAAAAGGGTGAGGGGAGAGGGAACAGAGGCCATGGGTATCAACACCGAGGCCGACACACACGCACATGCACAAGGAGTGTGACCGCACGGCAGATTGCTCTCACAGTGGCGACGGCCCTTCGTGTCCAACGTCCTTCTCACTTCCTCACCACACGTTCGCTCTCGCGCTGCAATCCGGCGTGGACGGCAAGAGTGAATCAGCGAGGGAGAAAGAGAGGGTGAGCGGAAGTTGTGGGGCACAAAAGGGGGCAAGCAAAAAGAAAACAAAAAGAACACTCACATGCGCTGTTGGCGACAGCAGCACACCCGCACCAGTCGCGTAATCAGCCACAGACACACAATCATGAGAAGCAACATGGCATTCCACGAAAGGGAAAGAAACAAAAAGGCGTCTTTGTCGGTTCGCTGCCTGATGAGCTCGCAGCACGTACTACGTACCACGAATTTGCTGCCGTGTGCTGAGAAATCGCATGATGGGCAGTTGGCGGAAGCAGGTGGTGCCGTCGGCGTGGGAAGAATGGCGCCGTCGTAAGGGCACAGCGCATCACAGCCGGTGCAGTGGTGCGCCTCCATGAACGCACACAGAGGGCTGGCGTGGCCGTCGGGCGTGGCCAAGTCCCTCCACGTGCGCCTCATCTGCTCTTCCACGCCATGCTCCCAGTTGAAGAAGGGGTAAGACCAGAAAACACCAGTCACGAAGAACACGCACGCGAGGCACAGGAGCACGAGGAACAAGCCAACGGTGCCCGCGATGTACACGCAGGTCAAGGTGCGGTCGCTGTGGCCCTCGGGTACCGCGAGCACAACGGCTTCCGGCACGTGCACGCCCTCTTCAACCATCGTTGTCGAAGCCTCGCAGACCGCAACGGACGCCTCTGTGGCCTTGGCAGACGATGGCGGCGGCGGAACGTCGTCTGCCACGGTGATGGCCTGTCCGGGCACCTGCCAGCTGTAGTCAGCACGGCGCTCGCCCCAGCGAATCACGCGCCGCAAGAGCTCCACGGCGAGGGCGGCAACGAGGAGCAGCAACGCGGTGTAGCGATGAAGTGAAGGCAAAGTCTCAGTGTGCTGGAAGTGGGAGGCGAGCACGTCCAGCTCCAGCGCCTCGACCAAGAACCAAGAGGAGAACGCCCACGCGATCAGCGTAGAGGCACAGAGCACCACCACGACCCCCACAAGCGGGGCACAAAACACCGAGGGCAGGCACGCCATGGAAGCTGGTGAGGGAGCACAAGGAGCGCACGGTCCAATAATAAAAAGGGGGAGAAGAAGAACAGAAAGAAGGAAAACGGGCAAGTGGAAGCGACTGTCTTGTCTCGATTGGTTAGCGTCGTGGGGATGGCGTACGTGGCACTCCGTTTCCCACAGAGTCGCAGACGAGCAATCGTGGACACAAGAAGCAGAGAAGGTGTATGTGGGGGAGGGAGGGGATATGGGGGGCCATCTGAAGGAAGCAGGTGCTGGCGCACAGGGACAGCACGGTGGTTCCACCAAGAAGGAGCCGCTCCGGAGTACGCCGCGCGACCACGCCCTGTTTGTGTGTGTGTATGCTTGGATGGGGAGGTACAGGAAAGGGAAGGGAGGCGAGAGAGAGAGAGAGAGTCTCCCGTCGGTCACTACCGTGTGCTGGCTTTCTGTGTCGGCGTGTGAAAAGAAAGTGCTCGTGTCAGCCATCGTCGTCACTCCTGCTTGAGCTGCCCGATTCGTCTGCCGCCGCCGTCGCAGGGAGATCACCCTCGTCGGTGCGCTGTTCACCGCCAGCCGTGCACGCGCGGGTGAAGCGCTCGGGGTGTTCCTCTGCGACGTCGTTGCGAAACAGGATCAGACAGTGGAGATTGTTGGGCTCGCGTGATGCCGCCGACGTGCCCTTTGGTCTCGGGGTCCGTTGAGGCGACGTCGTCTGAGCGGGCGGCACCGCACCACCCTCACTTGGCGTCTCCGCCTTCTCGTCCGCCGTCGCCGTCGCCGCCGGTGGTTTGCTCTTTGCAGGCTTGCGCTGGACACCAAGTTCAGGATGGCGAATGTTGAAGAAGTACGGTGAGGCGCACTGCAAGTCTTGGACGATCTCACTCCATCGGCGAGCGTACATGGCTTCGTGCTTGCCGCGGCTGACCTCGCCAATGAAAATGGTCGTCTCGCAGCTGGACTCGGGCACGTCCGCGCGGAAGAAGTCGGTCTGTGCGCGTGGGATGTCTTGATACCCCACCGGCACCATGTAGTGGTTGTGGCAGTGGTAGATGAGGGCGCAGTGCGGGTCACGAAGGGCTGCCTTCACCGCCGTGAGTGCCGCCTCTGGGCTGTCGTAGAGGTGCGTTGTCTTGCCACTGCCGTGCTCCTTGTACAAGATAGAGGCCTTCCCGTGAAGGCCATAGTGTGCGTTGAGTGCGTGGAACCACCGTATCAGGGTGGCGTTGCCGGTAAATGGACCCCAGTGGATGTCCCCAAACGGAGGCTCGAAGCCGAGAGCGGTCATGACCTCTTCTTGTGACACAGGTGGGCGGTGTTGCCCAACCGCACTCTCACCGATCCAGCTGTAGAGATAGTTGTAGATAGAGGTGAGTGACGACACACCGCAGCTCCGCGGGTATTGCTTGTTGATACAGAGCAGTCGAGGCTGGCGGAGCACGAAGCGGGCTTCGAGGTCCGCGCGTGTGACGCTGAGATGGCGAGGGATGAGTGCGTCCCGGTCAGCCAGGCCGTCGAGCCGCACGACGGGCACGCCGCCGCCGCCGCCGTTCGTCGCCGCGGAGGCCGCCACACAGACCGTGTTGCCCTCGCTATCACCGGTCGTGCCAGCGTTCTGGCTGTCGCCTTCACCTCGTGCCAGGCGACGAAGGCGCGCATCGAGCAAAGCCTCGCGTTCCCTCCGGGTGGTGTGCCGCGTTGGGGCAGGTGTGGAGAAGTCAATGCCCCACGCCTGTGGCGTCGGTACAGCACGCGGCACTTCAGGCACCTGCGACGGCTCGGTGGATGAACCTGTCGACTGACCAGGCGCGTCATCACCAGCGTGCGCGGTGGACGACGGTGTAGCAAGCTTGAGTGTGGGAAGCATGTGATCGCCCCTCGGCCAGACAGACAGACTGAAAAAGAGGGAAGGAGTAAGTGAAAAGGAGGGGCAAGTTGAGCACAACGGCTGTGTGTGTGCGAGGGGGAGGGGTTTGATTCAGCGCCACCACGTGAGCTCAGCAGACTTGACAGTGTCCCCTGCTTCATGCCATTTGTGCGTCAGAGGTAGGCAGTCATAGCGAGAGGGAGAGACAGAGGGGGGCAAGTGAGAGGATGAAGGTGGTGGAAAGGAGAGAAGGAAGGACAGACTGGTCGGGCTGAGAAGATCGTGTGTCTGTGCATGTGTGTGTGTACCTGTGTGGTTGGGGTCGGTGATGGCTACGTGGAGATGGTCTCGCCAGAGGAAGCCACTGTGCGCGAGGACGCACGCACACACGCAACCTGACAGAAGAAAGGGAGAGAGCGAGCGACCGTGAGACTAGCGCAGTGTCTCTCTCTCTCTCTCTCTCTCTCTCTCTCTCTCTCTCACGCAAACACATGCAAACATATGGACTGCACACGACGGGAATGGACAAGTAGAATAAGGAAGCGAAGAACGCGCCGTGTTGGGCGTTCACGACGACAGGTAAGTGTGGCCGCGGCGAGCCATTTAGACGCGACATTTGGGAAGTGCGGTACGTGCCCAGCGCGCTCCAAGGCAACGCAAGGAGAAAAGCAAAAAGAGGACGAGTGAGGTGTTCTGGATCACCAAGGCCGCTCGCTGTCGGTACTGCCGAGTAGTTGTCTTCGTCTTTTTTGTTTTTGTTTTTTCGATTCCTTGTGAGCAGCAGCATCGCTCCCCACCCCTCTCGAGCCTCGCGTGTGTGTATGTGTGTGATGAATTCGCCTAGAAAGGGCAGTCGGTCCCCTTGACGCGCGACGGTTTGCCTGCATTCATACTGCTCATGAGTTCCCGGAAGTCATCTGGCTTCATGGTGAGTCGCCAGTAAGCAATGTGTATGTTCTGGCGCAGGAGTGCGTACTGGTGATCAAGGTAGTACAAGCTCCGCAGCTTCCAGACGTCAGGCGTCCACACGAGAGCGATGCAGCCCAAGCACACCCACGGCACCCACCAGCGCTGCATCAGCGGGACCCAACCGGGGTGATTGCGCTTGAACAGCCACGTGTTCACTGTCTGTGGCTTCTTTGCGGCGAGGCGGGTGGACGGGTCCTTAGCTAGTTCACGTAGACTTTCTTCACTCAACGCCGAGGTGCGTTCGACCTTGTTGCCGCCCTTCAGCATCTGGGACTGGGTGTGCATGTACGTGCCGCCGGCCGCACTCGCGGCAGCCGCGGCAGTGGCGGCGTCAAGTCCGTTCAGCGCGCTCGTCGTGGTGTCGGTCTCGCGGGCATCCTTGAGATGTGCCGCCGCCTCCGCCGCTTGCTCCGCCTCGAGTTCGGCCTTGGCGTGTCGCCCCAGGTACGGCACCTTGCTCCACCACGTGCGCATGTACGTCTCCATCGCCTTGGCGTTTGCGATGTCGTAGGCCAGGATCTCTTGCTGAATATCGCTGACGAAGGCTTCCGCGGCGCGCAGCTCAGCCGCCTCGGGGCTCTTGGGGTCCAGGCCCTCCTTTGGAAGGCCGAGGATCATGTTGCGCGTGATGTCATTGGCCTGCTGTGCGGCGGTGCCGGTGCCGCCGCTGCTGCTGGGGCCCTCGCTTCCACCGCTTCGGCTCATAGGTGCCTCACCGGGCGCAGTGTGCGGATGGAGAAGACGGTGTTGTCAACGGTGCGCGATGAGTGACGTGCTTATGCGTACACCACGGGCTTTTCGGGTTATTCTTCTTGTTTTAAACCGCCTTGCGCGAGCGGTGAAGGAATGGCACAGTAGTTGGTGATTGAGTGAAGAAGTGATGGGAGAGGTGTCACGTCGAGTGAGCGATCACGTACCGAGACAGAGTCGGAACGAGGGAGAGAAGGGAGGTGTAAGCAGCAGAGTTAGTTCGCGTCAGTTGGCAACGAACACACAAACAAGAAAATAAAAAAGGGTGACTTCACAAAGAGAAGAATATTTTTTTTGTCAGTGAAAAGCACGATCGTGCGTGGGCGTAAGTGTGGGTAAATGAGAGAAAAAAAGAAGAAGAAGAGTCGGCTGAGGTGCGTCGGTGAAAGCAGGGTCACGGTGCGCATGCGCCTCTCAACGCACGGCAACACACGGACGACCACGACAGCAGTGCACGCCGCAGCAAAAAAAAAAAACGTCGATCAAGACGTGAGAGTGAGAGTGGTGACTGACAGCGTTCTGTCCTCATCGCGCACGCACACGCACGCACACACACGCACGTGTCAGCACCAACTCTCACAAGAGAACCTTGTCCAGCTGCACGAAGCCTAGCGAGCGAAGTGACGACGGTGTGAGCAGCGACCTCAGCGCCGCGCTGAGTGGCGGACCACCGCGGAGTCGAAGGACCTGCAACGGAGGTGGCGCCGTCCGCGGCGATGACGACGACGACACCGCGGCGGCCAAGCAGGTGCTTGTCGAGGTGGATGAACTGCTCGTCGTGCACTCCGTCAGCGGGGCTGTGGTGGTCGCACTCAGTGTGAGACGCCGCGGCGAGCGTGCGCCAAGTGGTGGTGTTGTCGGTTCACTTGGCGGGCCGGACCGAGCTGCTGCCGCGAGTGGTGAAGCGGCTTCCACGCCCAGCGCCGGCGACAGCCCCAGAAGCATGATCACCTGAGACTGTTGCGTGAGGGTTCCGGAGAGATCCAGCTCGTGCAGCGTCGTCCTGACCAGCGTGGCGAGTGCGGCTGTCTCAAGCGGGCTCTCCGCGCAGCAGTTCGAGAGTACCAGCTTGTTCAGTCGCACGGCGCAGTCCCCCACGACTCTCAACGCGTCGGCCGACAGCCGCCGCACGTCCGAGACGACAAGCTCGTGTAGCGCGGTGCGGCGCGCAGCTGTCGCTGTCATCATCCCGTCCGGTGGTGCGGCAAGTGGGAGAAAGTGCAAATGTGTCAAGCACGCGCATCGTCGCAGCGACAGCGAACGCAGAACTGGGCACTGCGCGATGAACAGGAGGCCCGATGAGACAACAGGGGTGTTAGAGAGGTCGAGGTGGCGCAACGTGCGCAGAAACAACGGTGCCTGCGAGTGCAGGGATGGCGAGACCGACGCTGCCGCACCGGACTCCGTGTCTACCACCGAATCAGAGTCGCGTGCCTCTGGCGTCGTCGTCGTCGGGCACCAGCCAGAGAAATCGGAGACAGCGGTACTGGCGAGGATGAGTGTCTGCAAACACCGCCAGGACCGGAGCGCGGGCACCACAACATCGGAGGTGACAGCAGTGTGGTAGAGATCCAGTTCGGTGACCCAGCACAGCGGTGCGAGGCCGCGCACATCCCGCACTCGATCGCACCCCCGCAGACGCACATGTCGCACCCCATTGGCGTGAGACGTCGTATCGCATGCCGCGACCACACCTTCTCGTGGTGCGTCGCCGCGGGCGTCCGTGCGCGAGCTGAAGAGGCAGCCCTCGGCAAACGCCTCCGCTGTCAGCGAAGGACAGTCCGGCATCTCCAGGGCATACAACCCAATCTCCTCTGGACCATCTGGGGCGTCGCCGGTCATGCGCGGCTTCACACAGTCACGGTCAGTCAGCCATGCGGGCGGATGCGTGAGGTCGCGGCAGCCGGCCAGCACCAGCGTGTGCAGGGTGGAGCGGAGCAGCGGCACGAGCGCCGTCAGCGTGGTGTCTCGCACACCCGTCTCGCTGAGGTCGAGTGCGCTCAGCCAACGCAGCGACACGAGTGCATCCCCGACGGTGCGCGCCTGCACCTCCCCTCCCTCCACGCGGTGGGGCGGCACACGATTCAGCGGTAGTGGTTGGCCACCGTGCGTAAAGTCCACCAGTGCGCGGCAGCCGTGAAGAGAGAGCGAGGTGAGACACATCAGGCGCCCAATGGAGGTGAGGCCATCGCGCGTGATGCCCGTGAAGGCAAGGTCCAGCTGCGTCAACCCGCGTGTGAGCGGGTATAGTGCGCACACCGGGGTGGCTGTACTCGGTGAGCCGGTGCCTGTTGCCTCGACGGCAGATTCCGCGGTGGTCGTCGATGGCAGTGGTGCGGTGGATGCACGTGGCAGTAGCGTGTACGCGGTCGCGCCACCATCCACCTCCCGTCGCAGAAAACGCTCCGCGCCAACGACAGCCACGCGATCCAGCGCTGGTGCTGGTGGAGGTGGTGGGAGACGGTCAGCGGCGGCCGCACCCGCCCCATCGGCAGCGTCACCGGCATCTTCCGCCGCATCGGGTGGCGGTGCGAGCAGCCACTCGATGTTCTGCAGCATGGATAGACGCGCCAGCGAAAGCCGCGCCAATCGCGCACACGCCCGTAGCGGCCACAGGCTCCTCGGCGTCAGGCCGTCGCAGCGGGACAGATTAAGCTCCTGCAGAGATGGCAGCGTCGGCACCCACTCAAGCGCCGTCATCTCGCGGCAGCCCTCCAGCGATAGCACGTGAAGCTGCGTCAGCCGAGGCAAGTAACGTGCGGCGTCGGCGGTGTGCACGGCGGTGTATGAAAGGTCAAGCTCGAGGAGCGTCGACGACCAGTTTGGCCGCCGCCGAGGACCTCGGCGAGCCGGTGAGGGGTCCGTGTGCTGATCACGGCGCGAGCGACCCGGGTGCCCCTGAGGCGTGGCGATGGGCGTGCGGAAGGGCTCCGGTTCAGCTGACTCCGCGAATGCCGGGACGTCATGATGAGCATAGGCGCCGTCCGCCACGACGAGTCGTCGCACCTCTTCGGCAACGTCACGTCGGGCAGGTGATGCGCGCAGCTCGTGCAAGAGCGCGTCTGGGTCCACATGATGGGCGGTTCGACGTGGCGTGGCCATGGACGCCTCCGTCTCCGTCTCAGCCTCGCCAAGCCAGTTAGGCGACAAGACAGACGTCAGCGCACCAAGCTGTTCGTCCTCGCGCCACGCGCCGTGCTGTCTGCCCGCCACACCGGGCACGACGCCTCGTTGCGTGGTCACGGTGTAGCGGTCATCCTCGCGTAGGTTGCCTACGCCACGACGCACGCTGCCCATGTGCACATCCGCAGGGCGTACGACAAGGGCAAGCTGGCGGCGCTCGCGTGGGCTCAGCAGTGCATCACGCAGCGCCGCGGCCTCGTTCTGGTTCAGCGAGAAGGAAAGGCTGCGGGAGGTGCTGGGCACCGAGGTAGCGGAGACCGCGTGGGGGAGGACAGCCACTTCGCCAGAGTAGTTGTCACCGTCGCCCTGTGGTGGTGGCGACAGCTGCCCCACGCCGTCGACGTTGCCGTTGGCGACGAGAGCGTCGCCGTGATGCTCCGGCGCCTCCTCTGGCTCAAACAGCTGAGCGGCCACAGGCGGTGCGGAGGCCGTCGGCACCGCGTGGTCTGCGCCGAACGCGTCTGTGGGCCTTACAGCTTCTGGGCCCCGCGTGGTGTGTGTGGCGGTGGTGAGTGATGTGCGCGTGGAAGTCGTCGACGGCGCCAAGAACCGCGTAGTGCGTAACGCGGGATTCATGCCGAGGGAGAGGTGCGTGATGTGCTGGCACTCGTGCGATAGGTTGGAGAGCTCCTCGCCGGTGAGGTTCGAGTTGTGAAGCGAGATGGATCGCAGCTCAGGGTACTTGGTGAGGAGCAGCGCCAGGGCACGGCTATCACTGCCGGCAAGAGCCTCCTGTGCTGATGGCAAGGAAGGGTCCACAGCGCCGCTGCCGCTGCTGCGCCACCCCCCACCAGCGGCGCGGATGGTGATCTCTGTCATGTCCGGCCTCGCGGGGTGTGACACCGCCCTTTGCGCATGTGTGACGTTGCTGTTGTCGTGGATTGCCGTCGCGGTGGCGGCCTGTGCCACGCCCTGTGCCCACGTGCCGTTGTCGTCGTCGTCGCTGTGAACCGGTGCGGTACTGTCATGGTGGCTGCTGTGGAGCGAGTGAGCAGACCACACAGCGGGTATGCGTGGTTTGGGGGCGACATCGCGTGTCCATGCGTGCTTCACCACGACCGTCTCCTCCGCCTCCCCTTCGCTCGCGTGGTCGGCGTCATCGGCCTCGTCAGGTGCCGGTGCATCGGCTTCGGTGAGAAGCGCCATCATCTGCATGGTCTGCTCTGCGCTGTAGCCTTGGAGGCTCAACGAGAGGGGCAGCGAAGGGCGCCGGTGAAGCCACCACGCGGCAAGGGCGAGCGCCTGCAGCGCCGGCGACAAGGCGGCACCGTCGTCGGTCGCCGCCATCCCCACGGCTGTGGACACCGTGGTAGCTGTCTCGGCACGCGGCGCCAGTGCGGGTGGCAGACGCGCCAACGACGCACTGCCGGTGCGCGGACCGTACACGGGTAGCAAGCCAGGGCTCCGTCTCAGCGGAGACGGCGTGTCGCTGGAGGCGCCCGGGGACGTGCCCGCCGAGGGAAGCGCTCGCGCACGCGTGGTCGGCGACAGCGGTGGCGGCGGTAGACCGGGCGGCGCGGCCGTCGGCCGTGGTGCGATCGGCGAATGCACCAGAGGGCTGCCCGCCGCGCCGTTGTTGTTGCGCGACACGACAACAAGCACAGCGGGCGGCACGGCGAGCGCCGACGACGTGAGCGGCACGGCACTGTCCCTGGAATGGGTTGTGGGGGGTGCTTGTTGAAGGCGTCGTCGGCGCTGTGCCGCGGTGCCGCCGTGGGTGCCGCGGCTGTCATAGACCCAGTGCCCCCGCTTCGTGTAGTACAACGAGTCCGACAAGGAACCCGTCGTGAGCCCCTGCCCGGCCGCATCACTGCCTCCAACACCCGCGCGTCTGCCACCGTCGCCGCCGCCTCGACCGTGCGCGAGTGGCGCATTAGCCGTGTACGTGGTGGTGGCCGACAGCTGGCTCTCTGGTGTCGGGAACAGCGATTCGGGTGCGAGCAGACGCAGCACCAACCCTCCTTGAGGTGGCAGCACGCAGCCGTGGAGCTCTTGGGCACGGCGGCACGCCGGGTTCGCGGCGATGAACGCCAGCGGCATGGAGATGGGTGGTTTTTCCTCTTGCAGTGTCTTCTGCACCACCGACGCTGGCAGGGGCAGTGCGGGGTGGTGAAGAGGTCGAGCCGACATGCGCGCTTGCACGGCTGCGCTGGACGTGTCGGCGTCGGTAGCGGTGGTAGCGGCAGTGGCTTCCGTTGGCAGCGTGGAGGCCGGATCGCGGAGATGGCGCAGGTCAGGGGGGAGCACGGTGGAGGCAAAGAAGGAAGCGACGAAGTGGAGTACGGGTATGGTAAGGTGTATCCGCGCGGCGGTGTGTCCGCGTGGAGTAGAGAAACCTGTGGCTGCCGAACTCCCCTGAGTATTCATGGGCGGCATTGGAGCATCCTGCGACGCACACGTGCGGGGGCGGTGCCGAGCGCCAGAGACGGTCCCGTGTACGTCGCTCATGTGCCGGGAATTGGAAAAAAAAAGGAGAGAAAGAAAAAAGAAAAAATATCAGAAAAGGGGGAAAGACTGAAGTGTGTTTGTGTACGTGTGTGTGTGCGTGGGTGTCTTCTGCCCTTGCCGAGATTTGGGTATACGCAAGAGAGAGAGAAAGACAAGAAAGACAAGAAGCTTGGCACGCGGTCAGGTGTTGCTCATGCGGTTGACATGGGGAGGAAGCCAAGGCAGCAGGTGAGAGGCGACGAGAGAGTGTCGACGGGCTGAAAAAAAAAAAAGGAAGATTGGGTTGTCTTGAAGGTGCCGTTTTTCTTTTCGTGGTGGCTAGAGAGAGCGGTGGACGAGGAGGGAGGGTGAGGTGGGGAAAAGGCGCAGAAGCGTGGCACCTCTTGCTGTCACCACTGTGCCGCCACAGACATAGACACAGGCACAGGCACACGCCTCGTCACCTGTGCCCTGAGAGAGGTGTTGATGGCGCGGCATGCGATGGAAGCGGAGCCATGGAAGGGGGGAAGAACACTGCCAGCTGTTGTTGCCATTGGTATTGCATTGAGATGTAGCCGACTGAATGAAAAGACGAACAAGAAAAAAGAGAAAATAGTCAGACGTGAGAGCGATAGACGAGTCGGTTGTGGCGCTGTCTCGCCCGGTTCCCACCAACAACGGCGCGTCAGGGGAAGCAGACTAGAAAGGACGCCCACACACACGCATGCACGCGGAAGGGAGGCACAGTGCCTATCCGCTTTTCTTCGCGACGGGCGTGGGAGGCGCACGCGCGCGACCAAGTCCGGGCATTGTTGGACCCAAAGGCAAGCCAACGCACAAAAGAAGAAGAGGAAGAAAAAGAGGGCGGAGGTTGGGAGTGAGATTGGGCGGCCGGTCACGACCGCACATACTCCGGTCCCACACGCTGAAGGAAGGCCTCCACGGCCGCTGCCACCTCCCGGCGCACCGCCATGTCTGGCCGCAGATCTGGCGCGGGTAGCGGCAGATTCGTCATGGGAGACGTCTCGTGGCGGTCCAGCCACAGCGTGATGGCATCGCGGTCGTATGTGAAGCCATCCTGTGTGCGCACGGGGTCGTGCATGAGTGAGCGCGTGATGGGGCAGAAACAGCGCGATGGGACGAGGAGCGTCAGTGAGACGCCGTCCGTCTTGACGGTGGTGCTCTCCTTATCAGTGGCAGACGCGCAGGGCGGTGTCTGGTCACCGGGGGGGCTGTCGTCGCCGTCGGACGGCGGGCGAGGATCGGCTCTCTCCGTGGCGGTAGCACTGAGCGGTTCACCGAGCAGTTGCGGTGGAAAGCACGTGAAGGCCTCTGACGCCACATCCACGCGAATCAGTTCCACCTTGTCGTACTGTTGGTGCGCGGGGACGGCCTCCTCGAGCTCGCGTGGCAGCCACAGGGCAGGCGGTGGTGGCGGCCAGAGATAGTCCTCCACGGCACGAACGAGCGCTGAATGCGTGCGGGCCCACTGCAGTGCCGCTGGCATGGCACGGCAGCCAGCGCCCAGCACAATGCCAGTCGCGAAGCTGCCGCCGTTAATCAGCACGTACAGCTCCATGGACGAGGAGGTGGAGTGGAAGACGTCGAATTCCTCCTCCGCGCCGTTGGACGGCGTGCGCGGCTGGGCAGCGGGCTGGCCCCCGCCGTGTCGCACCTCGTCAGCGCCGACGGTGCGATGACGGATGAAGTCGATGATGGAGTGATCCGTGCTGAGCGAGGTCGACGAGGTGCGAATGGGGGCGCCCGCAACGAACTGCCACGCCGCCCCGCGAAGTTGCTCCGTCTCGTGGTAGCGACCCAGGCGGAAGCCGGAGAGTGCGTACGCCACGCCCTCGCCGCCGCTGAGGTAACCGTGCGGCACGGCTCTCATCGCCGTGCTCGATGCGCGCGTGGTGGTGGTGGTGGTGGCGTCCGATGAGGCTGATTCTGCGTGACGTGTCGCTGCGTCGTGCACCCGCACCTCTGGCTCGCCCGCGCGGGACGCGAGGAGTGGTAGTGACGACTGCACCACCGCCACCACTGTCGAGACGGCCACGGCAAAAGCATTGAGTGCGGGTGATACCTGCATGAGTGCGGCGATGGGCTGCTTGCAAAGCCCCGACGGGGTGAGGCTGGCCGGGGTGAGCTGGAAAGTGAGGTTGGTAAGGAAGGCGCCGGTGACTGCCGCCAGCACGTCCTGAAGCGGTTGCCAGTGCGCACCGCTGAACGCCTGGTTCGGTCCGAGTCGCGTGGAGAGCGAGTACAGGTACGAAACAAGAGTGTTGATCAGGCTCATGCGGTTGTAATGGACAAAGAGAGAAGTGAAGCACGGCAGCACGGCCCGCAGCGCGCGCTGGTAGCCATGCCACGCCTGCGCGACGCCAGAGGGAGGCACCGACGCAGACGACGATGACGACGCCCACACGCCCTCGTGGTGTGCGCGAAAGTGATCAAAGAGCGACCGCCAATACTGAGTGCGAGAGGAGGCGACGATAGGAATGCTGCGCATCACCCGTGAGAGCCAGTCGCGTCCTCGGTGAAGGGAGCCGCTGCCTGACCCGGTGTCGGGCCCGACGTCTTCGAAAAAGGAATGCGGGGTCTGTGCCTCCATCGCTTCGGCGAAGCTCACAGGGTCGTCCGCGACCAGGTCAAAGCGCATGCAAAGAAGGCGCAACCAGTAGCTGGTATCCCCAAAGTGCACCGCCAAGTGAACCGCAAGCCACAGCACAGGCAACACCGCGTAGGGGACGCGCCGCTGCAGTGTGGCGATACTCACCATGGTCGGTCGACGTCGTCAGTTGCCCCGGTTGTTTGTGATGGCCAGAGCCGTGTTGATTGGATACGCCCGAAAGGAAGGGCACGTACGCACATACACACACTCTTTCTCTGTGTGTCTGTCCTCAGTCGCCTGAGAAGTGCCGTCAGTGCAGAAAGCAAAAAATGAGTTTGGAATACGCGTGCGTGTGTGTGCGTGTGCCTGGCGGAGGCGGGCGGGGGAGGGCTGGGGAGGAGGACGAAGACAGGTGACTGTGTGCGTGTGTGTGTGTGTGTGTGTTGTTGGTGCCACCGAGGCGGTTCGTGTGTAGTTTTGCCAGGCAGATCAACTCAACGCCTCTGCATGTGTATATGTATATGTGTGTGTGTGTGTATGGTCAAATACGCTCTGTGAAGACGCTTCCATCGCAAGAAGAGACCGAGAGGAAGAGACACAGCTTGGCCTCGTCTCAACATCATTGCACACCATTGCGGGCTCCGTTAGTTTAGTCAGCCCGAGGCGTGCTCTCCTCGTCGTCGTGACCCGCCATATCCTCGCCCTGCAAGACGGGGTCGCCGGTGACGGCATCTGCCGGGGGAATCGGCTGGAGATGCGCACGGTAGGCATCGGAGGTGAGCAGACACAGCACGGCGGCACAGGCTGCGTTGACGTTCAGCGTCACCTCAACTGGGCGAAGCTTCCACAGCCTCCGCACCGCGTACGCGCGAGTCTGCTCAAGGTCCTCCACTGGTGGGTCCGACGAGAGCGTGCCTGGCGCCGTGGCCGGTGCGGCGACAGCAGTGGCAGCCGCCGCTGCACGGAGCCGTTCCTGACGAGGACTTCGCACATGCATGGTGTGGGTGCACTGCCGCAGTACCTCGTCAGACAGTCCATGGGCCTCGTTACCGAGCAGCAGCACCTGCACGTGCGCGGGGCCACCATCACAAGTCGGCGCAGTCGAGTGTGACGCGACAGGCGCGGAGGATGTCTGAGAAGTCGGGACCACCTCCACCGGTTCGGGCGCTGTCGCGGGCACCGCGTGTGCGGCCACAGCATGCGTCGTTGTCGTGGTGGCAATGACATCAAGCTGCATCACGTGGTCGCGTGGCGACGAAGGCAGGTTCTTGTCGGTGTGCGAGCCGAGGGCCTCCCAGTCCCGCCGCGACCGCTCGAGGAAAACGGCGGTGGGGACTGTGGCGTGGAACACACGCATATACTCCAGGAAGCCGGTGCTCGTGCGAGAGACGGCGGCCGTGCACGACGCACTGTCTGTGCTGAGGATGAGGTCATCGACGCCGTTGAAGAAGGCCGTGCGAAGCAGGTTGCCAACGTTCGTCGGATCCACAATGTGATCCAGGTACATTACCACACGGCGCGCCGTTGAGCTGACGGACGCCGACGGCCCCGTCTTCGCGGTGCCCTCGTCTTCCGTGAACAGCTGCGCGAGCGAATGGATGGGTGTCGGCGAAAAGCTTGATACCTCAAGAACCACGTGTTGGTTCCGGCGTTCGCCGCAGAGCTGCACCAGCTCTGCACGAGGGACGAACGAAATGGGCACTTGCAGGTGCTTGGCGAGGGCGACGATACGATGTACGGCGGAATAGCGCGCAGGTATGACCTTGCGCCGCCGTGCGGGATGTGCCTGTGTTGCTTCGCTGCTCGGTCGCGTCGATGCGGTGGGCTCAGTGGGTTCGTCAAGGCTGAAGTCGCGCACGTAGAGACGAAACAGCCGTTGGCGGTGCGGATGACTGTACGCCTGAGTCGCATCAGTGAGCGCGGGGGCACATGTCGTCGTGTCACCGCTCTCTTTGGGCTGCGCAAACACGCGCAGGGTGCTCAGGACGGCGTGCGTGCCGTACAAACGGTCGACGCCGCGCGGCGGCGGCTTCGGAATGGCGCTCCAACGGTACCCGGGCGACTTATTGTACGCACACAGCACCGCACACAAGCGCAGCATGGGACGGCGTAGTCAGCCCGCACGGGGGGAGAGAGGGAGAAGGGGAAGCTGCAAAAGCAAAGAGTCTAGGGCTGCTCACTGCCGTGTCTATGCCTCTGCGTGTGTGTGTGTGTGTGTGTGTTGCCGCCTGTGCGGTCGGTGCAGTAGTGGCATGGAGAGAGCGAGGCGGGTGGGTGAGTGTTGTGAGCGAAAATGATAGGGCGTCGCGCCGTGAGGTCGCTCAGCAACGGGGCCACTGTGGGAACGGCTGAAGACGATGGAGAGACCACGTTGACACTCCCGGTGTGCGTGTGGTTTCACTCATTTCCGTGTTGTTGTTTTTTCAAGGGGGTGTGCACATTTGGTGTCTGTCCGGCCCCAGCACGTGCGTGTGTGAATTGGGTGGCAGCGAGTGCCACCACGTAACGCCACCGTGCTCATTTTCTCCGCTTTCTCAGCCCACCTAGCCGGGTCGCTCGTGTCGCGCACCTCGACAGATGTATTTTATTTTGTTTTGTTTTTCACTGGTGTGATTGTACTTTGGTGTACGTCGCCTGTGAACGTCTGTGACGACAAGTTCCAGCTACAACGCGATGCGCATCCATCCATCGCTCCATCTCTCCTTCACGTGCGCATGCGCACGTCTCGACTCCGTCAAACAACTACAACACGAAGAAAGCATAGACCTGTGTGGGAGTGTACCCACACACGCGCATGCACACACACACATACACCCACACACACACACACACGCACACACACACACACGCGCACACGCGCGAGGTCATCAGAGCTTCTTTGGCATCAGGGACACGTAGTTCTGCAGAATGGACCGCCAGCTCGTCTTGTACTTGCGTAGGATCTTCATGTTGAAGCGCGAGGCCATGTAAGCCATCTGGCCGCGCTCCTTCAAGCCCCACTGCGTGAGCCGCGCGTGGTGATCGAGCTCTTCCATGACCTGCAAGCGTCGGTCTGTCAGAAACTTCTGCACATCCTCGCCGCCCGCAATGGCGCGTGAGAGGCCAAAGCAATCGCTGAAGCCTTGCGCGTCGGACACGTCAATGGCATCGAAGCACGAGCCGTGCGCGGCGTGGGCGACCTTCAGTACGCGGCCACCACCCTCTGACCAGTGCGGCATCAAGAAGAGCGGAGTGCGGTACACAAGTGCGCTAGATTTAGTGAAGTGCTGCTGCATGTGCGTGAACATGGGGCGAAAGAGAGTGTGCGAGATGTAGCCGGGCACGCCGCTCGTCCAGTGCTCAATGACGTCATCCCAGAACTGCTTGGTGCTTGTTGCCTTCAGGCGCGGATCCGTGGTGCCGTCGGGGATCGTCATGGTGACGTTGTAGAACAGCTTTGTCGCCATCATCGTCGGTCGCACGGTCATCTTCGCGTCACGCGGAGTGAGAATCTCCACGATCTCCTGCGAGCCCGGTGTGAAGCGCTTCTCGTAGCGGCCGAGCTCAGGCAGCGGCGGCACGCACAGCTCCAGCCATCGCACCGCCTTGGACATGTTTTCCTTATACTTCTCCGCGTTCTCCGCCCGTTGCTGCAGCTCGTCGTTGGTGATGAGCAGCTCGGGCACAAGATTCTGATTTCGCGATGTGCAGATGACCCCGAGGTAGTCTTGGTGAATCCCACTGGCGAAGCGCACGCGTACGCCGCCGTTGTCCAGCGCCTCGAGGCCGCCCTTGTCGATGAGCGGCTTCGGAATGACGTGGCACCGGTGCGTGCCCACGTTGCACAAAGACAGCAACGCCGACTCCACCTTCAGACGATCACAGCAGAAGAACGTCGGACTCTCGCCCTTCTCGCGGAATTCGTTGAGGTCCAAGTCGCAAAGATCGTTGCCGACGTGGTCAAAGGTCAGCACACGTCCAATGACACTGCCGGACGGCACAGACACGTTGAGAACGTCGCCCATGAGCTGCGTCACGGACGGCGTCAGCACAATCGTTCCGCGGTCGTCGTCGCCAACGGCGAGGTGGTGGGCCAGGTCGCACTCGAGGCCGTGCACGCGCAGGCACAGCGCCATGAACGGCGCCATGAGCCCATCCCCGACGACGAGGTACTTGCCTTGGCTGCTGAGTTCGTTCGGCGAGCGAATGAAGTGCGCGAGGTCGGAGGTGCTCTTGCGTGCGCCAAAGGCCGTCAGCTGGTGGCGGCCGTGTGTTTCTGCGGCAGACACAGGCTGTGCGCTGCGGCGGCCCTGTGAGCCTGCCGCGAGCGCGCGACTCCCGTACAGCGCAAGGCGCCGCTTCGCCGCCTCGTCAAGCGCAGCGGCCGGTGCGCCGTCTGTCGGGGAAGGCGGGGGCTTCGTCGCCGTGTCTACAGAGGTTACCGCCGACGTCGTTGTCGCCCCCTCCGCGACAGTCGCGGCCGGCTCCATGCCGGACTCGGGAAGCTTTCCGGAAGTCATGAGACAGACGGCGCCGAGTGCTGCACGCGCGGTCACGGTGTTTCTTCCTCTGTGCGAAGAGAAGAAGAGGGGAAGAGAGGAAGAGAGGGGTGCGGGGACAGAAAAGAAGGCACGCTCGCTAGGTTCTCTGGGTTGCGTGCTCGGCTCTGTGGGTTGTTGTCGTTGTAGGTTCTCTCTTCTTCTTTTCTGTTTTGTTGGTTTGGGATACGAAATGTGTGTGTGCGTGTCTGTGTGTGTTTGTGTGCAGCGATGGGGACGTTCTCGTGGTGTCCTGCGTCAGTGGTGGTCCCTCCAGAGGTGAACCACGCCGGACGCGAAAAAAAAAAGAGAGAAAGGGGAAAGAGAGAAGAGAAGGGTTGTGTGGGGGGGGAGGTCCACCGTTTTGGCCTGCCTACCGTCTCGCGCGGAAACGCGAGCTGGTGTGAAGGCGACGCGCGGAATACGCACAGAGGCCAGAAAGCAAAAACAGAAAATCGGGTAAAGTTGCCATTCTGGTGTGCCTACGCTGGTGCGCGTCGACGGCCACAGACGGACCGATTTGCTGCGTCGCTAGTGATTATGGCGGTGCTCAAGGCACCAAGGAAAGGTGTGTAGTGCGAATGTGTGTGTGTGTGTGTGTGTGAAGGGGAGCAAGCAACAGTGCAGTAAAGAGAGTACCAGTCAGTGAGAGAGTAGCAAAGGTGGAGACTGAACGACAGGTGCGGCCACAACGCGCAGAAAGAGGCCAGCGGGAAGCCCATTCACGGTGCCGGTGCCGCGGGTGACCCATCCTCCGTCTTGCCTACCGAAGGCTCCTCCTTGTTCAGCGCCGCCAAGGACGGCTGGAGTGACCACACCTCGCACGCGAATCGCGCCGCATCCATTGTATTCAGATCCTCGTCTTCGCAATACGGGTTCACGAAGGGAAAGCGGCCGTAGTACTTGGTGAAGTTGCGCTGCACCGTGCACAATATCTCTTGCACGTGGCGGCACGGGTAGCTGCGGCACAGTGCGTAGCAGTGTGCCTGCCAGTACGTGATGGGCGGCGAGACGGCGCGCCAATTGCCGTTCGCGGCAACGTACGCCTCGCGCAGTTGTGGGTGCAGCTCAAGGACGGGGGAGACCTGGTACGTGTCGTGTAGTGACTTCTCCAGACTCCTCGAGGCGAGGTTGATGTTCATGTCGCAGGCGGCCTGAAATAGCTCCTCATCGTAGCCCAGTGCGATGCGCAGGGCATTGCGCTTCTGCCAGGCGCCAACGCTATTGATTTCAGCGCCGTTTTTGATGTCCAGCTTCGCGCTCAGCGCGACGCGCATGACTTGGCGATCGCGGAAGACGACATCGAGCCGACGGCGGTGCGCCTGGACGTCGCAGATACCAAGGTGCGACTGCAGCGCGAAGCCGAATTGTGTGACGTAGTCCGGTGTTTTGTGTGCTGAGTGGATGAGCTCAGTGTCCGCCAGCTCCTTGCGACGCCGCTCAGCATCCACGTTTGTACCGTTGGGTGCCGGTGGCGTCATGACCAGCCGTCGACCGGGAAGCACGACGTCATCGGGAGGATCGAATGCCGTGGACTGCACGAGCATATCACACTGAAAAGGCTTCTTCGCCTTGACAAACGCCGTGAGCTTGGCTTTTGGCCCAAGTACATGGCGACAGGCGTCGTGCACGAGCAGGTAATAGTTGCGCGGAAGGGTCGCACTGAACAGCTTGCCCGCCGGAGATGTCATGGCGGTGTCTGTGTCGATAGGGCCAAAGCAAAAAAAAATGACGAAGAGCCGACTTCCCTCACTCTCACTCACACCCAGGCCAGTCAAAGACTGTGTACGACGAGAGGGCTTCAGCGTGTCGCGCGTGAACCCGGCCACAAGTCGCGCAAAAAAAAAAAAAAGAGAGATGGTCACGGTTGAAGGAGGCCGAGAGGAGCAGGGGAGGTGGTACCAGATACACGCGTGAGAGCCAAGGACATCGGTGGTGTGTGTGGTAATAAGAACCACAGCACAACGGCCATTGGAAGAGGGGAGAGAGGGGTCCACAGAGGTGCCAAGAGGACGAGGAAGGAAAAAGGAGATTCGCCGTTTTTCTTCTTGTTGTTCTCTGGCACACGGTCGACACATGTGTGCGTGAGCACGCTGGTGTGGAAGCAACACACCACACGACCGTGAGTCCAACGCCTTTTGTTTTTTTTTGTCAAGTGCGTTGGTAAGATCAGTCTGTCGTGCGCGTGTGCCTGTGACCCTTCGCCCACATATGCCTATATTTTCTGTTTGCTCTCTCTTGGTTTGACTCTACAAGGAATCTATGCAATGGTGCACCACGAAATTGATCGTGCACAGCAAAAAAACGAAAAAGAGAAGAAGAAGTGAAGGGGGGCTCTACCTTCCACAGTGAAAACGGATGGAACGTCGGCACTGTTGTGCCTTGGTGGAGACAAGGCCGAACAAAGCAATCACGCCCACAGCTATGCCTATGACAGCGGCTGTGAGGTCGTCCCTATAGGCCACCGTCGGCACCCTACTCGCCGGTGCGACCAGAAAAAAAAAAGAAAATCAACGCGATGAGCGTCTCGCAGGGAAGTTTAGGAAAGCCCCCGAATAGCACGGAAGAAAGAAAAACAAATGTGCCGACGTGCGAGGAGGGGACGTGAACGCAATCGACGACACACACAAAAAAAAAAAGAAGTTTCGGCACTACGCCCCGAGCGTTTGGGTCATTCTTCTTTTGCGTGCACTGTGTACGGCGCGCCTGCGTGAGTGCGAGTGTCTTTCCTCTGCCGGTCCGTGTGGACTCGCACCTCACTTCAGTGACCTCCCGCCGCGACGCCGTGCGCGATGCCACGCACAACCAAGTCGTCGAGCGAGTCGACATTGTCGATCACGACGTTGTGCTCATTGGCAAGGAAGAGAATCGAAAAGAAAAAGAAGGCCGGGGAGAGTGTGCCGGTCGACGAGATGGACGGCACCGCTGGCAGCACGCGGCGCACCACCTCGCTGAAGTGGGGTAGTCCATCCTTCTTGGCAGCCGCACCGCGCCTCTGACGCCCATCGAATGCCTTCTCCTCCTCTTCCTCCGCGCTGTCGTCACTACCGCTCGTGCGAGCCAGTCCGAGTTCATAACGTTGGGCGGGGCGTGGCGAGCCGCTCTGGGCCTCGCGATCATCGCCGACGGCACGGCGCTTCGCATGTGGACTGGCCGCCTCGCGCCTCTCCTCCCCATCTTCCTCTTCGGCCTCTTCGTCGTCACTGGCCGCGTCGTCACGACCGCGCTTCGTGCGTTGGCCACCACCCAGCACGCGCTGCGCGTGTTTCTTGAGCAGCGGGGCGTTCGGGTCTCGTGGCGTCACGTGAGGGCCGCGAGGCCGGTGTGACGCGTCCTCCTCGTCGGAGACGGCGTCCCGTGCAACACGGCCGGCCGGGTCGGGCGCGAGCGCGCGGCTGGGAATGAGCGGGTTGCTCGCCATTTGCTGCTGCAGGGCCTCCCACATGGTTATGCGCAGCTGCACGACGTCCACCTGGTTTGGAATCGTCGCCTCAGGCGCATGCAAGACCTTGGCGAGTTGGGACAGATCACCCTGGAAGGATGGACGTGCGCCGCTCGCGTCACTGCTGCTTGGCCGTCCCGACGCCAGGCCGCCGTCCATCGCACGCGCTTGTTCGGTGTTGAACTGAGACAGCAACAGACGCTCCGCCCGCAGTGCCTCGTCCGCAGCCTGCGCCTCGGCGTTGTACATGCCATCGTCATCGTCGGGGCCAAACGCATCGTAGCCACCGTCGTCGTCATCGTGCTCGGCACCACCCGGAAAGAACTCCACCGGCATGTCGAAGCGAGCGTCGACGCCGTCATCCGCGGCGTCGCCCATTGTGTGCCGGTGAAGAGTGTTGTGACTTCCACCGCTGCCGCGGCCCGACACGCCAGGCGCACCCACCGCCGCCCCCGTGCGCAGGTCCAAGACCTGCCCAGTGGCCGACTTGCGCAGCATGTTCCACTCCGGCTGGCTCGTGCTGAACGGCTGAAAAAAGTCGCTGACCTGCACCGGGTACGGCAGATATGAGGGCATCGTCATCCCTGGTTGAGGCACCTCCGGCAGCAACAAGCCCATCTGCTCCGCCTTGGTGCGCTGGTAGCCGCTCTGCACGTACGCCAGCACCGCGCGCTCCGCATCCTTGCCAAGCACCAGTTCACGGCCGAGCGGGGTGACGTTCTTGGTCGCCGTTTGGCTTTGTTTGAGCGCGCTTTGATTCACTTCGTGCTTGTCCAGCACAAAGACGCCACCGCCGCGTCCGGCAAGCTCACTCGCTTGAAGCACCTCCGGAGGCAAGTCAAAGACCACACTCTTTTGTTTTTTGCCGGCGGACTTGGCAGCGGTTTCCGGTGCGTGCTTGAGCAGGCCCGCCGTCGACGCGGTGGTGTTTGGCGTCCCGTGGTCGTTTGACATGCCGAAGCGATGCTCCTTGCGCAGTTTGGACAGCTCAGCGTTCGGGGCGAGGCCGCCCGTCAGCGCCGCGTGCGGGGCGGAGGCGGGTGTGACCTGAGAAAGCGGGCACCACGACGAAGGGTCATCGGCCTCCAACGCAAGCTGCTGCACCGCGCCGGTGGAGCCGAGCAGGCAATCCATCGCCTCCATACTCGCCACGCCAGAGACAAGGTCGCGAGCCGCCGCGCCGAGATCGGCGCCGCTCATGACAAGCTCCGCAGCAAGGCTCGTCTCGGCCGTCCGCCCGTCTGCGCCACCCGGTGCCGCTGTGCCATCGTCGTCGTCGTCGAAGCCTCCCCCGAAGTCCTCGCCCCAGTCGCCGCCATCGTCGTCATCGTCGTTGGCGTGTGGGTACAGCTGCTGCACGGCCGGGTCGATCGCACCGGTGCCGGCCGCACCTGTCGTCGCCGCCGCTGTCTCCGCCTCGGCCGCAATCGGTGAGTTGGCGTGAGGCACCATCAGCAATGACTCCACCGCGCTGGCGGCGTTCGCCTCGGCATTGAGCTTGGTGCTGGCTCGACCGCCGGCCGCCCGCTCACCTCCGAGGCCGGCATCACCTCGGCTGAGGCGGACACTGTTGCGCGCACTGAGGAGCGCACTGGCCGTCAACGCGCGCGGCTCGTACCGCGGCAAGGCCAGCTGGTCCGCGGCCACATCCATGAAGGCGTCCTCCTCCACGAGCTGCCGCAGTGCGAGCGACATACGCCCACGGCCGTCGCGGTGACTCCCCATTTCTTCATCGGCTCGAGCGCTCTCACCCGACCGGCGCGGGTCCGGCTCGGCTTTCACTAGCGTCGACTCACCGCGGCTTGTGCGGCTGCCCTTCGCACCCTGGCGTGGCGGCTGGCGGCCGGAGAAGGCGCCACCCTCGGCCTCGGTGCGGGCGTAGTCAATATCTAGGATGAGGTTGCCCCGCATACCCTGCGGTGCGTTGTTCATCAGGAGGCCCTGGGCGTTGCCTTGATCGAACTTCTCGGTGATGGCGCGAAACTGAGCGTTCATGCCGCCCTGTGTGAGGGCGGTCTTGGCCTTGCTGTCGAGGTTGATTTCGGAAGCATCAAGGGCCAGTGTGCGCGCGGCCGCCGCACCGCCTCGACCATGAGGACCTTTGCGGCGCCGACCCGCGCCGCCATTCGCCTCGGTCCCGTCCCCCTCGCCCGTGCCGTCGAGGCCCGCGGCGCCTCCCGCCCCGCGATCGCTTTCGTCATTGCGAAGCAGCCGTTGAACCATCAGGTTGGACTGTTGGTGGGTGCTGTCGACGCGGCTCGTCCAGACCTTTGAGCAACCCTCAACGACCGTCGCCGCCTTGGCGAACCCAGCGTAGTCGTCGGCGGTGGCGGACACGTCGAGGGTGTTCTGGATAGTGTGGGTGATACCCTCAAGGAGGTCGCTGGCCTCCTTGCTCACCCACGCGTTCTTGCTCGTGATTTTGCCTTCAATGGCCTGATTCAGTGCCAGGTCGAGGTCTTGAACCGTGTGAAACCGTGGGCGCTGCCGTGGGAGCCGGGCCGCCGAGGAAGACAGCGCCTCAAAGGCCTGTTGCTGCGTGGAGACGAGCTGGCTTGGTGGGGGTGACGGCTCCACCGCGACGGCGCGGCCGCTCTCTTCGTCAAAGATGACGGAAGGCCCCACGGCAAGGTCGGTGGGGCGAGGCGCCGGAGAGGGTTCCCCACGCCGCAGGAAGCGCATGCTCTCCTCGTCAAGTGCGGTCCTTTCCTTCTTGAGCGACATTGCCGTTCGTTCTTCTGGGTGTGTGCGTGATGACGGGTGTCTCTGTCTGTGTGATTGTGTCTGTGTGCGTGTGTGCGAGGACAGGGGAGTGTAATTCTAATCTGTCCGCAGAGCGCTCACGCTTTCTCGGTCTCTATAGAGTGCTTGACGGTGGACGTGTTTGTCGTCACGGAAGCTGGAACACGCACCTTCGGTGATGATGGTGGTCGGAGTTCTTTTCTTTTCTTCTTAGTTCGGTTCCCCTACTTTGTTGAACGTTGTATCGGTTAAGGGATGAGAGCGAACGTCATGACAGCGCACAAGAAAACAAAAGAGGCGGAGGAGGTGGTGAGTATGTTTTTGGTTCAAAGAAAGAGGTATAGCAGCGTGAAGAAGGCTAGCTGACGTTGACGCGATGGTGTGTGTTTGTGCATGTGCGTGTGTGCTTGGCTGGCGAAGTGGTCAGCGCACGCATAAGTAGGCGAGAGAGAGAGAGAGCCCAAGAAAAATCTGTGCGAGAAGAGGTGAAGACATGTCACCACCGCCTCTGCTGTTCTCCCCACACACTAGTCAGGGCACCGGCCCAACGTACAGCGTAGCTTTCACAAGGATGTAAGGCGGTGTTTTGCACTTTTTTGTTCACTGTTGTTGTTGTTGTTTGGTAGACCGCGACCCGCGCAAAATGATGACAACCAGGCGACGAGAAGCAACGATGAACGAAGGAAAGAAGTAGTCAAGGCGCGGGTCGCGCGAGGGTCACGTGGCGGGGGAGGCGACCCGTGGTTGTCACACAGACACAGAGGGGGGGAAAGAAGAAGAAGAAGAGAGATTGCATCGGTCTGCGCGCAGCAGCAGCGTGTTGACCTGGCAGCTCTCGACGTGCTCTTGGTGGTGTCTCCCCATCCCCGTATCCCGCGATGCTCTCGTCTTCCATCTTCGCGTTCTCACGTGTGACGCCGCACGATGCTCGCATGACCTCGTCGTCACGACTGCCTCCCCTTTTTTTTGGTTTTGACCGCTAGCCCCGTTTTCGGGTGGGTGGTGTTTTGAAGTTGTCGGTGCTTCGTCGTCCTCCCTCTTCTACAGCGTGCGTGGGAACTGCATCTGGTAGAGCTTGTGCTGGAGATCGCAGCTCGTGGAGAAGGCCAGAGTCACACCGGCAACGCGACTTGAGCGGACGAGCATGCGCGTCACTTGCCCCACATCCACGGAGTCCACGTAGCACCGGCAGGGCCGCTTCACCGTGTCAATAACCTCGAGCTCCACTTGGTCCTCTTGATCGAGGTGCGCGGGCCGCCACTGCGCGGGCGACACGACGTTGCTGCCGACCACTTGAATGAGCGGCGCGCTGACGGGCACAGGTGAGGCACCAAGGGCCTGGCTGTACGCGGTACTGCCCGCTGCCGTCGACACCAGCACACCGTCCCCACGCAACCGGTGAATGCGCTCTTCGCCGTTGACAAGAATGCGAATGAGCGCCGTCTGACCACTCGAGCGCTCCAGCCAGGCATCGTTGAAGGCCAGCTCCGCCATGACGACGCGCTCGCCCGTGTCCGTCTCCTTCTCTGCCTGACAGTAGAGCATGTTCGTCGTGTGTAGCTTGAGCGGGGCGGCGAAGAGCTCCTCCATGGTCGCGCAGTCGTTGAGCAGGTACCCAACGTGACCGGCATTGACACCGTAGAAAGGAATGAAGCGACGCCAGTTCTTGCGAATGCAGTGCATCATGTAGCCATCACCGCCAATCGGGACGATGAGATCAGGGGCCTGGCCGTCCTGGCACTGGAACACCTTGAGCTTCTCGTACTGTTCGCGAGCAAGGAGATTGTTCTTGTCGTAGTGCAGCTCGACGCGCGGGACGATGCCGGGCAACAGCATCGTCGCGCTCTCCCGAGGTGCCAGGTGACGTCGCCGCAGGGCAGACGCCGCGCCGGTGTGGTTCCCCAGCGTGGAGCCGGATGAGCCCGAGCCTGTGGATGACGACGGCGATGTGCTCGGGCCAACGGTCGAGTAATACTGCGAGGCGTATGCGGCTTTGCGTGTGTCGCGGTACAAGCCGTGGCTTTCGACGTACCGAAGCACGCGTTCAGGCAGCAGACACGCCGGGTCCATCGTCTCCTCCCAGAGCACCTGGCGCACGTCCGCACCGGTTGTGCGCGTGACCGGCAGCACCTCGATCATCGGCACCAGGGGGCGGTCGAGCAGCGTGCCGTGCGTGTGCACATGCGCGTAGTCGAACGCCGTGTTCGCAGGCGCCACAGCGGCTGTCGTTTCTGGGCTCGCCCCCAGTGGCAGGGTGTCCGCGCCTTCGACAATGTCGTAGGCTCGATCCGCGCCTGGGCCACCTTCGTGCCACAAGAACCGATCAGCCGGTGCGGCGTCGCCGTCAACCGAGCCTGACGGGCGCAGTGTGCTCATCTCGCTGGGTGTCGGGGTGTAAACGAAGCTGCCCTTCGGGTGATGGCCGTAGAGGCTCGGCGGGAACAGCTCCTCAATCAGCTCGCGCACCCGGCGCTGCGTGCGGTGCGGGCGACGGTGACGGTGTGCGCGCGGGTGGCTCACCGACGGGGCGGTCCCGGGCTTTTGGTTGGCGGCGACGGCGGAGGCCGGACGGTTGGTACTCGTGTTCGTCGCGGACGTGGCGCCGCTGTGGGCGGCCCCCGTTGCTGCCGACGCGCTGCCTTCTTGCGGACCCGGTGCTGCGCTTCCCGGCTCGAGCATGTCGTCGAGCTCACGGCTGACCTGCTTCAACTGATCCGCAAAGGAGGCGGTATCGAGAAAGTGATCAAGGTCCTGGATGTTCTCGCCCACCTCTGCGTCGTCCCCGTCTTCCTCTTCGCAGTCACCAGCATCCTCCTCGTCCTCCTCTCCACGCGCCGTGTCGCGATCACGATCCGCCGCGGTGGCGGAGGCGGGCCCCTTCGGGTGGCAGCGACGGCGCACGACGACGGCGCCATCGGAGGTCACCACGACATCTTCGCTGCTCCACTCGCCGGGCCCGCAGACAGTCTCCCCTTCGCCGTAGGCGCGCTCGCCCTCGTCGTCGCCCTTCTTCGCGTCGGCCACCCACACACCTCGGACAATGTCCTCCGCGTCCGTCTCGTCGGCTGTGCTGTACGGTGCGACCAGCCAGGAGCTGCCGCTAAACGAGTTGTACGATCGGCTCGACTCGACCTCATCATCGCCACGCCCACCGCGCGTGCGCCACCACTCGCCCGTCACCTGTGGCCACGCAAGGCCCTGCGCCGCGTCAACACCGCGGGCGGGGGCACGCGCCGCCTCACCGTGTGCCACGGCAGGACTGGTTGCCGCGGCGCTGGTCTGTCCATCGAGCGCGTGGGTCATCACACCCTCGTGAAGCACCGCCGGCACGCGCTCCACGTCACGGTGGGTGGCGGGCAGGTCGAGCGAGTCCTCCACGCCGTTCGCGAGGCCATGAAGGCGGTGTGGGGCGCGGTCTTGTCGATAGGCGGCGGCGGACTGGAGGACTCGCGAGACGTTCGCGTAGTACGCCTTCTCGTCGGGGCTGTGCGGCACGCCGCCAAGCCGCTCAAGTTCGCTGGCCGTGTGGTACTGTGTGCGCATGCCACTTCCATGCCCGGTGTGACGGTGGAGCTGGATGCCGTGGCGTGGCCGCGGAGTGGTGGTCTCCCCGTTGTGCGGCTGCTCAGACGCCACGTCCCTGGAGAGCACAGCCTTTTCGTCGCGGCCAGACTCCTCTCCGCTACGCCGCTGCGGTGGCTGCCGTGGGTGGTGTGTGTCCCTCTTGTCCGAGGCTGCCTGCCCGCTGCCCGACGGTGGTGGTGGTGGTGGTGGTTGGGTAAGGCTCTTCGCCGGCAAGCTCGTCGTCTGCAAGAACAGAATCGGCACCTCCATCTTGATCTCCGCGAAGTGCCTCCAGTTTTGCATCTCGTAGGCATCCTGAAGCGTGTGCACCAACACGCTGTTCGGGTAGTGGCGGGTGAGCTCGTAGACAATGGGCATGCTTTCATCCGGGTGTTCGAGTGCGGTGAAGTCCACGTGCACGCCGGGTAGATCCTCTGTCGCCATGATGGCGAGCGCCGCCAGGTGCGTGGAGCGCCGCAGCCCGACTGGGTAGCGCGTGTTGGGAATAAGAATGATGTCATCGAAAGGAGCGAGCTGGCTGTCGTTGGCGAGGTTGCGCGCGAAGGACTCTAAGTACCAGTAGCGCGAGAGAGGGCGGTCGACAGGTGAGGCGCCGCGGTCGGACCGGGGGCGACGCTCGTGTCCGCCATCCACGGCGCTGGACGTCGTCAAGGCACCCAGTGGCGCGGTGCTGCATTGGTTGCTGGGGAGGGCGTTGTCGAGCGGCTGTCCGAGCAACAGCCTGAAAATTTCGCGGTGCTGGATCGTCGGGGGATCCATGTGCAGCGGGAAGATGGCAATCCGCGCACGCTGTGGGACGTGGTAGGCCCGGCAGTAGAGCACGACCACACGGCGCATGGTAGATTCAAGCCGGCAGCGGTCAGCGAAAAGAGATGTGGGCGAAGAAAAAAAAAAGATGAAGAGAGCGTGCGGTGCGCACAAAGAGAACGTTATTCGCGCGGTCGCCACAGCTCACCACTGAAGTCTTTCGGGCAATGTCGCGGCGCCGTATGAGTGGACGTGTGTGTCTGCGTGTGTCTGCGTGTGTCTGCGTGTGTGTCTGCGTGTGTCTGCGTGTGTGTCTGCGTGGGTCTGCGTGTGTGTCTGCGTGGGTCTGAACAGTGACGTGCACGCTCGTGTTACAGACAAAGGTCGACCGAGGAAAAAAAAAGTGCTGTAAAAAGCAGAGCGAGGGAGAGGCGGAGAAAGAGAAGTGAAGGAGTCGAGGTGCAGAGAACGTTCAGAGACCGGCCGGAGCTTTTTTTTTCTCGCTCCCTCTTGGTCAGCGAGAAGAAGAAGCAGGTGCACGGCAAAGACAAGAGGACTGCGCCAGTCAGAGAAAGGCACGCATCGCCTGCATTGCCTTCTCGTTCAGTTGATTCTGTTCTTCTCTTTTTATCCGCGTTTTGTGGAGGTTGTGTGCTTGCAGTAAAAAGGGGGGAAGTCTGTGTGTAAGCGCAGACTCAGGAAAGACAGATTGAGTGAGGGTCGAGTGTACAAGATCATGTAGAGGGTGAAGCAAAAAGCAGAAAATACAATCAACCCAAATGCACACACACTGATTGGCCATGAAGGTCAAGGTTCAACCGTGTGTGTGTGTGTGTGTGAAGGGGGGGCGGGGTGATACAGTTTCACACAAGAAACAAAAGAAAAGAAGCGCGTACAAGGAAAACAAAAGGGTTGCGAAAGGGGGCACCGTTCTGCCACACACATGAGCACAACAACGTCATCAGCACCGCATGTTTTCTTGTGCTTCAGACGCTAGTTGCGTGCGAGGGCACTGCGCGGCGGCGACAACTCCGTCAGCGCGACCCGGAACTCGCGGCCCTCTCTCTCTGACACGGAGAGCGACGTGCGATGGCTACACGACTGGCGGAGTTCGCTGGCCCGCGGGGAGCCGATGACGGCGCTGCTGATCTCACGGCTGTGCGGTGAAAGAAGCGCCGGCGAGGTGGCGTGCACCGTCGTGCTGCCCTCCGCCGTGAGCGCGATCAGCGGGGGTCCTGGTGACGCACGGGGGCTGGGTGCGCGCGCCGGCGACGTCGACGAGGCACCAGCGGCCAACGTCATGGCTGCCGCAACGGCTCGCCGATCACTCCACGACGACGGACTACTGCTCGTCTCACCCGCATCCTCGTCACCGCCACCACCGGTAGCTCTGCCGCCGTGATGGGCCGTCCCGCGCCGGGCCCCGTCGCCGCTGTTGCCTTCTCGCTGTGTGGTGGGCGGGCTGTGCAGCGTGATGGCCTTCGTGCGGTGCGGCTCGGCCTTGGTGTCGTCTGCGGTCGGAAAGGCCGTGTACGAGTACACCTCCGTCGTGTCAATGGGCTGTAGCTGCAGACATGCCTGCTCACGTAACTGCGACGCCCAGTACAGGACCGGGTCGTTGGGTCCCAAGAACTCGGAGCGGCCGCCGCCTTGAGGGCCGCCGCCAGCACGACGACCATAGGCGAATGTCGTCTTCGCACTGAGGCGCCCTGGGCGGCTGCGATCGCCCATGGCCCCCATCAGTGCCTTGGGGTTCTCGGCGGTGGACTGGAGGCCGTACGCCCAGCGGCTCTGCGCGGCCTCGCTGAACGTCGGGGCGCCGCTCGCCATCCAGTCGAACTGATTGCGGTGCGTTTCGAACGGAATGAGGGGCACGTGGTGGCTGCGCAGAAGACACTCGTTGACGGCCTGGCGCGTCGCGTCGCGCAGATCGGCTTTTTGTTGGCGTCGCCGCGCACGCGCCTGCGTGAGGCAACAGCCGGCGGCGACCCTCTTCGCCGGTGGCTGGCCGAGATCCGCTGACGCGGCCGGTGGCCGACCATCGGCGGGCCCGCTCGCTCTGCGCGACCCGGGGGTCAGCGCCGGCGGCGGTGGAGGCGGCGGGGGTGGCAGGACACGGTGTGTGAGCTGGCTTGGGTAGGGCAGGCGCTGGTCGTGGTTCTCGTCGTCCAGCTCATCCTGCAGCGCGTCATCCACGTTCTCGCGCATCGCCTTCATGGAGCGCCGCCGCTGCGCCTCCTCGACAAGGTTCACCGTGTGGAGCGCGTAGACGACACTGCCGGGCGGCGCACGCAGCAGTGCCGCGGCCGATTGATTGTCCTGCGCGTACACGGCCAGCGCGCGGGATGCGTTGGAGACGGTGGCGTTGGGGCGGCCCGCGGCGCCCATGGTACTCGCTGTGCGTGAGTTGGTCGCCGACACCGCCGCCGCTGCCCCCATGGGGGTGGGCGCGTGTGCGGGGGTGGTGGAGGCGGAGGGGTGGCTGCGCGTCGCCGCGGACTCTGTTGCCGCTTCGTCAACGAGATGCTCTGTGTGGTTGTGTCTTGCCGTGTCGCCCTTCTCGCTCGTCTCGTCGTCGCTGGCGTGCGGTGAGGCGTCGCGCTTGCGGCCGTGGCGACCGAGGAGAGCGGCGAAGGCAGCGGCGGGGGTGGGTACGTGGCTGCCACCGTGCCCTCCGATCGGTGATGCTGGTGCCGGAGTGGTGTCGGCGGTGCGCTTCTTTTCTGTTTCCTCTCCTCCAGCCCCAGCGGCCGTCGTCGCCGCTGTGTGTGCGACATCCTCGTGCGACGACGATGGCGACGACGCAGCCGTGCTGCTGGTGGCCGAGGCACCTTGGCTGTGTGCGTGCCCTGCGCCGTGAACAGCGAAAGAGACGCGGCGCGGTGGTGCCTTCGGGGCCGCAGCCAGTCCGGAGGTATTTGTGCCACGCCGCTGAGTCAGCGAGAGCGCGTCGAACTGAGAGCCGATGAAGGACACCGCCGAGGACGACGACGACGACGACCGCGAGGCGTACGAATACGAGTAGGAGTAGGAAAAACTGCTGTCATCGTCACTGTACACCGCGCGGCGCGAATCTTGTCGGTGGCCTTGTCGCTCGGGCGTGTTGCTTCGACGTGTCGTGTGCCACTCGCGTGCACGGTGCGTCCCAAGTGCATCGGCTGCTCCCACAGACGCATCCGCATGACGCGGCACCGCGTGGAAGCGGTTGGAAGCCGTCGACGACGTGTCTGCCCTGGCACGCCAAGATCCGCCAATGAGACCCCCGCTCTCACGCAAGGGCCTGCTATCGTGGTGCGTGTGTGAGGAGGACCCTCTGTCGCGGCTATCGTCCCCACCACGGTCACGAGTGTGCGTGTCCGCCGCGCCAGAGCGCCGTTGGCTGCTGCCGTAACGCAGCGAGAGGGGCGGACGGCTGGAGAGCGGGTGGCTTGTGGCTGGTACTTCGTAAAGCGTGCGCATGTGGTCCGTCGCTTGTGGGGAGGGCGTGGCTGAAGAAAAGGACGGTGACGAGGTCAGTAGAGACGAATCACTCGCACGATGAGCCCACCCACGCCGTCCCTCGCTGCGGTCGCGGTGTCGGTCGTACATGTTGGTGCGCGTCGTCACCGTGTGTGCGTGTGTGCGTGTGTGTGAGCAGCAGTCCAACTCACTGGGAGAGAAAAAAATGAAGAAGGGAAAGATGAATCACGAAGCAAAGAGTAATCAGAGAGGGAGTGGGGAAGGAGCAAAAGGTGTGGGAGAGGAGGAGGAACGGCGACGCGTGTGGACGCGACCAAAAGAAAACAGTGCATCACTGCGCGATGGAGGGTCAAGACGAGGGAGACGCGTATGCCGAGTGAGTGACGCCACATGATGGCACGTGTGCGTTATCTGTGCTGTCCATACGAACGGCACGCAGATTGCGTGAACCACAGGAAAAGGAAAGGGACGGTTGCTTCCCTGATGCGTGAATCTCAGGTACACGTCTCTTGTACGTGTGCGTATGTTTGTTGCCGTCGTCGTTGTTGCTTTGCGAGCAAGGAGGGATCAGTGTGGCTAATAAACATCAAGTGGCGTCCACTGTTGGTCAGTGAGCGTGCGTGCGGATGCTTATTTGGAAGCATCACGACACAGCGGCGCGAGAGGTGGAGAACGGGAAAAGAAAAACAGGGGAAGGAAGGTCAAGTACACGTCTCCCCCCTCTCTCACACACCTTCAGAGTCACGCACGACAAACGTGCACTGTGCACAGGTATACAATGCATACCAGCACATTGCGCAGACATGTACACGGCGCGAACAACGACAGTACCTCGCGAAAACGAAAAAAAACGCAGAGACGGGCAGGCGCGAGAAACTGCGAAAGGAACCATACATTCATGAAGAAGTGGTGATGATAGCGGTGTCAGACGAACAGTCGAAGTCACGCTTCCCAGTAAAAGAAAACAGAACGAAGAGACACAGACGCGTGTACCAAAGACAGCGACAGCTTCCACACACACACACACACACACACAGGCACAGGCACAGGGAGAGAGAGCACCACACAGGCAACCGTTTGAGTGATCAGAGACAAGAAATTACAACTCATCGAGTCCATCCTTCTCCACGTCGTCACCGCGGGTCTGGCTGTTGCTGGTGTCGTGCTCCGCCGTGTTGGCCCGTGCACGAGGCGCCGCCCCGACGTCGTCAGCCGCGTCCGTCGTGCCGCTCCGGCTGCAGTTCGCATCGTCGTCACAGCCGTCGTGGCTGGCAGCCGCCGACTCCTCTTCCTCTTCGGTGTACTCTTCAAACGACTCATGCTCAGCGGCCTCTGCATCCGTGGCGTCGTCTCCGGCGGTGGCGGCCTCATCCGCAGCATCGCCGGCCTGCTGTTCCTCGGTGGGGTAGTACATCACTGCCGTTCGAGTGTCCGGGACGCTTGCGTGGCGTCCAGACGCCTGCCGATTGGCCTCCTCTGCCATCTCCTGTTCGTGGAACGTCTGCATCAGCGTCGTGGTCGGCACGTAGTAGGCGGGCCGACCGAAGCTTCGCTTTCCTTCGCGCGGCAGCATCGCCTCGTCTGTGGCCACCCACATCGCATCGAACAGCTCGTGTGCGGGTGCGCTTTGCGAGGACGCCGTACCGTCCGTTTGCGCGGCCGACGACAGCGGTGGTGGTGAAGTGAAGGGTGAGAGACCCGATGGCGCACCGGCCGCAGGGTCACCCCCCGACGGCGCACCCGCACCCGCCACCGTGCCCGACGTATCGGCGGCCCACGGCGACGCCTGGCCGGCCGGTAGCGAGGACGTCGATGTGGGGGGCTGCGCGAGAAGCAAGTAGCGCGCGTGATCATCGGGGCTAAAGTGGGCGGCCGTGGAGTTGGCCGACAAGGCATCCAGCGTCGGTGCCGTCGCGACGGACGACGCAACGCCCAAGCCGGAGTGCACACGATCTGCGCTGGCGGTGGTGGTGGTGTTGGTGGCGCCGGCCGAGGCCCGGGCAGGAGGATAATGCATGATCACCGGCGGGTTCGTCCGTGCGCCGTCTGTGATGGCGGGGTAGCTGTCCACGGCAGCAGCGGTGCTCGCTGTGCGGAGAGGAGGCAAACGCGCGTCGGTCTCGCCCTCGGTGGGCTTCGAGTCGCGAGCCTGCACGAGCCGTTCACGCTCCTCGAGAAGTGACAAATAGTGCTGGTAGTAGGCCTCGTTGGACATGTTGTCGGGCAGCGGCGGTCGTGGCCGTGCGTGTCGCGCACCTTTCATCGCCGCGTCGGGGCGCGCAGACGGAGGGGTGGGGCTGCCGCGGCGCGCGCCACCGCCAGACCATGTCGGCGGGCCCGAGGCGCCAACCGCATCGTCCGGCCTGGGGCTTGAGTAGAGGAGGGGGTGCGGATCCCCGTAGAGCTCACTGGCCTGCACGAGGGTGTGGCCAAGCGGCATGCCGCGAAGTGGGCCACGGGACGACGCCTTCGCCTTGCCGGAGCGGCTGCGCGATGTACTCGTCGCACGCCCGTCACGACCGGCGGGCAGATTTGTCATGGTGCGCTGGTTGTCGCCCTTGAAGTTGCTAGAGGCCGTGTAATGCGCGCGGGTGCGGTAGCTGTCTGCCTTGGCGCCGGTGTACGGCGTCGCGTCGACTCGCTCGACCAGCTTCTCCCCGTTCGTCGCCTCGCCCCTGAAGGTGATCGTGAGGGCCTTCTTCTGCTGCTGCACGGTGCCGTGGCGAGTCTTACCCGGGGCCGGCACTGTCGTCATCTCCTCCATCGCCCGATCACGCGGATCCACAGGTGGCAGGGGCGCCGTCATCTGCCCACGGTGCTGCTTGAAGGCGCCGCCGCTCCGCAGAACCTTGCGTGCATCACGGTAAGTCTCCACGACGGCTTTGGTCATGGGGTGCTTCGGGCCGAGTAGGTCCTGCGTGGCACGCATGGCGTTCTGGAAGACTATCAGCGTGTTCGTCATCTCGCTCGTGTCCGCGTGACGCGTGCTGTTGGACGTCCCTGCCCGTCGCCGCTCCTCCACGGCGGTGTTGATCTGCGCGACAGCCAAGTTGTGCCACGCGGCGCCCCACAGTGCGTCGTTCTCCGAGTCCGCAATGACGGGCTCGCTGGCACCCTGCAGCAGCAGCGCCTCCTCCTCCGCCTCCTTCTGACGTGCCAGCCGCCGTGCCTGACGCGAGGCCCCACCCTCGCGGCCCCCGGCAAGCTGCCGTGGTGCTTCGCTTTCGACCTGCCGCCGCTGCAGCAGACGTTGGCGCTTCCGTTGCACGGCCAAGGCACGAAGCATATCGATCGTCTCCAGTGCCGCCGCGGTTGCCTTGTCGTACATGCGCAGCGCGTTGTAGGCGGCGCACGTGTTCAGGGCGACGGAGGGCGAGCCCATGTTCCAGTTCTCCTCGAGCTGCCGAGCGGCCTCGAAGTGGCTCAGGGCTTGCCGCGGCTGCCCACGGTGGCATTCGACAACACCCATGTTGTTGAGTGTGATGGACTGCAGCTCATCGAGCAGCTGCGGGTCGTTGATGGCCGGGCCATGCGAGGCGTCCTCAGCTGGGTAGCCGGCGGACACCGAGGCGCCGCGGCTACCTGTGCTCCCGGCGGAGGAAGGTCGGTGCGCGGCGCCGGCGTCGCCGTTGGCGTCACTGCCATTCGCCTCGAGCTTCAGATACGCTTCATTAAGGAGGTTGGTGGCCTCGTCGAGCTGCTCCTCGCGGCAGCGCTGCATGGCCAGCGTGTTGATCGCGAGCACCTCGTGCACGAGGTCGTCGCCTTGGGGGCTGAGGCCGCCGCCGGGGGCAGACGCCGAGCCCTGCCCGCGCACCGCCTCGCCGCCGGTAGACAGGGAGATGTTCGGTGGCGTCACGCTGCCAGTGGCAAGCGCCAGGCCCGGGCCGGCGGCATAAGCGGGATACGCTGTGCTGGGCTCGGCTAGAAGGCCAAGCACGTACTCGTCGTCCTGTGGCGGGGGCGGTTGCCGTGGGACGGGTGAGGCACCGCCGGCCAGCGCCGACGTGGCGGCCCAGCCCTGCCCGCTGTGACTGCTGCCCACACTGCGGCCGCTGTTCACGGCCACCTCTGACGGGCGCCGCACCGACTGGATCGTGGACGGCGACACGTTCGCGAGCGAGTGGCGCGGCGCGGCGGCACGCTGGTAAGACGCTTGCGATTCACCAGCTGTGCGGCTACTCGCCACGGAGCGCCCCGAGAGATCCTCGGTGGGGTAAAGCGGACGGGGTGACTGCATGATGTGGATGAGGAAAGGCAAAAAAAAAAAAGAAGAAGCCTCTGTGAGTCGAAGCGGGTCGGGTTTTGCCTCTTGTCGCTATTGTTGTTGTCGCGCTACACCTTCTTTTTGTGTTGAAGCACACTTGGGCCGCTTGTGCAGATCAGGTGGTGAACAGAAGAAAAATAGGAAAAATAGGAAGCGCAAAGAGTACGGCAAGGAGGAGACAGTGTGTAGACGGTGCATTGGTGTCATCTCCGCGGGGAGGGGAGAGGAAGATGCGTGCGTTGGTCGGATCATGGCGCACACACTCGCCCACGCAGCCGTAGCAGCAGTACCTGTGCACGAGACGAGAGCGGTGGCGGCCAGTGACGCCTTCCCTCGCTTCGCATGCCGACCGAGAAGTGAGAGAAGGCGTCATGGGATGATCCGCTGCGGTGGCGCCGGAGAGTCGCCTCGCCTCTGTGCGTACAGCGTGCACTCAACCGGCGCGCGCCGTCGTAGGGAGGGAGAGAGGCTGTCACGGCCATCTTCCCTTGATGTCCACGGTCGTGGTTAACGTGTTGGTGTTGTTTGTTTTGTTTTTTGCATCGGTTCATCACCGTCACGCCATTGCCGGTGAAGGTCGAGGGAAAGGACGGTCCCACGCCCTCATTGAGCTGGTATCTAGAAAAAGCGGGGTGCCAGGGGAAAGAAAGGGTGGAAAGGGGCAAGAGGAAAAGAAGAAGAAAAATCTGAAGCGGTGCGTCCGGCGCCCGCATCTATTCGTAGAGATCTACACCACAAAAAAAAAAAAGAAAAGAACACAAAAACATATGTTCGCCAGACCCACCGGCTGAAGCGCCTCGCCTACTGTTAGCGCGTATGTGTCGGGCACGCCGCTCTCGCTCAGCCCGTGTCCTCGGCGTCGATGGAGGGAGAAGTGATGCCGGCTCGACGTGTCGTGGCATCCCTCTTCCCGCCAGCCGTGGGGACACCACTGCCGCTACCCACCGGCATGCGCCGGTTCTCCTTCTCGTCCCCGGTGCGTGGTGCGTGGTGACTTGTGGTGATCGCCGCCCCTCGTGGCGCTGAGCGCGGCGGCGCGGTCGAGGGGGGCGGGGCGGCGGGGCCGATGCGGACGGACTGAACCGTCGCACGCACCGATTCGCGGAGCGAGTCCACGCGCTGCTGAAGGATCGTCAGCCGCGATAACTGCGAGCGCCGCTCACGGTCCTGCTGGTAGTGGTGCGTCTGCCTGTGCGCCACACGTGAGGCCAGCGCCAGGTCTGACTCGAGTCGTCGTCGTTTCTGCGCGAGACGGTCTAGCTCCGTGTAAGAGGAGAAGGCGCACTGCGCATAGCACATGTCTTCCGCGTACTTGTCAAGCACACCCAGAACCTCGCGCGCCTTGTTCGTGTAGAGGTTCTCCTCTTTTTTCAGCGACTCCAGCTCGGCTAGACGGTTGTGCTGCGTCGCCTCAAGCGCGGAGATTTGCAGGCGAATTTCACTGATGCGATGGCCGCTTTGCAATGTGCTCTGCGACACCGTTTTTTCCAAGTGGCTAATGGCGTCATCGAGGCGATGGAGCTCGTCGAACTGCGCGGCGGACTCAGCGTGGGCGGCTTTGGCCTCCTTCGCCGCCGCCATGCTCGCCGTCTTCTCGAGTGTCAGCCGCTCCTCCAGCTCAGTGACCTGCGTCGCGACCTCCTTCGTGATGTCCTCGCGGATAGTCGCTGTTTCGGCCAACAGCTGGTCCACGTCGGTGCCGACGTCGCCGACGTGCTTCGCCAGCCACGCGGAGACGGTGCGATAGTAGTCCCGAACGCCGGCGGCGTAGTCCTCGCCAAGCATCTGCTCGCGCTCCTCTCTCAGCTGCTCGAGGGAGCGGGCGGTGTCAAACAACCATTTGGGGGCTTGGATGTGAACGAGCATAAGCACCTGGTGAATGCGGTGGATGTCCGAGGCGAAGGCGAGCGCGGCGCACGAGGACGGATAGAGCTGCTCACGCCCGCTGATAGTCGTAATGTTGACGAGTGTGACGTAGCCCACCAGGGCAGACTCGAGAACCTGTGTGAGGCGGTAGTCCTGAAAGCGCGGGTCGCCACCGTCTGTGGTGACGCCCGCCACCCTCCGCACTGTTTCAACGAGATGAGCCACTTCCCGGCAGAGGGGAACGCGGAAGGCGGCGACGTCGATGAAGGTCAGCGTGGCCATGGAACGCTTGCCGGTGCCATCCACAGGGGCGTAGACGTGGAACTGGATGATGCAGCTGGTGTCGACGTGCTTGGATTCGGGGATGAGGACGGCCGCGGAGGCAGGGCGAGTGGGGTCGAGCAGCCTCATGTGCGGAAGCGGCACGTTGCCCAGCGGCGGCGGGAAGGATTCAAAGCGAACGGGCTCACCGGAGACCGTGTCGGTGGCATGCGCACCGCGGGTGATGAAGGCGGAGTAAGTCACTGTGATGCCTCCCGGCGTGTCATTGGCTTGGCTAACGGTGGGGTTCTGCGCACCGAGCGGTGGCTTGTCCATCGGGGCACCACCTTCCGGTGGGGCCGGCGCGGCCTCGTGCATCTCCAACGCGCGCTGGCGAGCCAGCATGCGTGCGATGAGATCAGCGGCAGTCAACTCGACCAGCCCACACTCACTCTGATGCGGACTGCCGTACAGGGTTTGGCTGCGTCCGCTCTCTGGAGGGCCGTTCACCAGGAAGACGTAGCTCTGCCCGGACAGACTGTTCGCCACGCAGGGGGCGACGACTTCATCGTAGAATTGCTGAATGGGCGACCCGCGATGAACACGCGTCACAGCATACGGCTCTGACCATGTAGCGGTGGTGGTGGCGTCGCTCGAGGACGAAGGCCCTTCGCCGCTGCGTGACTGGCTCGGTGCGCACTGCGAGTAGCCGCCTTCCTGTGGTGCGCTGTCTGCGGAGTCTGCAGGGGGCGCTGTCGTCGTTGGTCCACGCAGACGCAGTGCGGAGTAGCTCGAAGACACCGAGATGTTTTCTAGCTGAGACATGAGCCGCACGTGGCTTTCGACGCGCTTGAGGATGTTGCGAACAGCGTGCGGCTGCGACTCGGACCGGCTCGTCACCGGCTGGCTGCGCGAGTGCGACCGTGTCTGGAAAGCCGACATCGCAACACCCAGAAGGAGGAAGCTGCCGCTGTATATATGTGTGTGGGAGGTCTTGATCTACTAGGCGCGAGGACCAAAAGGAAAAAAAGCACAACGGTCGTTTTGCGCGTCAGGAAAACGGTTGTTCAATCTAAAAAAAGAAGAGAAAGAGAGAAACGCGCAGAAACAGACTGGTCGCGCAACAGCGACACCACGGAAGTACCAAAAGGTTTTGTTGTTTGCTCCCTTTCGTCAAATCCACGGTGTCGTGGCTTGTCGTTGTGCTACCCTGCGGGTGGGGGCAGATGTGAAAGAAAGGTACAAGACACAGCCGTGAGCGTGTCCGGAGGAAGCGGGAAGGAGTGAAGTGAGAAAGCACTGTTAGTAGCCAGTAGTGCGCTCGCACTGCCGTCATGAAACAGCAACCTCGCAGATGAATGGGCGGCAATGGCATCAGGGGGTGAAAATGTCTGTGCGTCTGTGTGTGACGCGCATTCCCCAACGACGCGAGCGTGTCAAGCACAGCCAAAAAACGGTCGTCGACTGTGGTGTGCCGCCGGCACTGTGTGTCGCGTGTTCTTGTTTTGTTTTGTTCTTTTTGTTGTGTTTCCCCCTTGGAGGGAAGAGGTTTATGGTTGTCCATCGCGTTGCAATCGATGGTGGAGAGCCAACGCCGGGCGGGCAAAGTGCAAAAGGAACCTATGAAAAAGAAAAAAAACCAGAAGCTGAACGGACCAGCAGCGCGAACAAGCGCAGCGCAAAAACAACAAGAGACAAGAGCAAAAAAGAAAAAAACAGACTCAAAGAAAAAAAAAGAAGCATGAAAGGAGTGAGAAGAAACAACGTCTGCAAAAGCCGGTGCAATGGCCGCCACGAAGTTCCTTTCCTGCACGCCCGCCGGTCCGCCTTGTGGGGACAGTGAGCACAGCATGCTCTTGCAGTCGCGGTGGTGCGGTGTTTTTCGAGTACTGATCGTCGTCAATGTAGGAAAAAGCTCAAAAAGAATGGCTAGTACTCTAGACGGACACAACACCACCAGTCGTGCCAGAGTGTACGTGCGACGGCGACGACGACGTCGACTATCGGGGGAAAGAGTGCACAGTGTTTGGGTCCGCAGTTGCAGGAGGACAACGTCTTGTTGACCCTCCTCCCCGGGCAAGCCACAGGCTGTTCATGAGTTTGCAGAAGAAAAAAAAAGAACCGTGGCGAGTCAGATAGTCAAAGAAGAAGAGGGGATATCCCTCTGAAGAAGACACACGCCAACGGATATGTTTCCTTCTTTTTTTCTCTTTCGTCTCTCAGCCAGAGGCAACAGTGACAACAACAACAGCAAGGCACCAATCAGTAAAAGAAGAATGAGGAGTCACGGAAGAGTGATTGTCGCCCACATCACACAATATACACCTCCTACCTCCTACTCCCCCTCACTCCTCGACGCGTGCTTTGTTCTCATCTCTTATGTTGACTGGGCTTATTATTTTTTTTCTGGCTTTGAGAGTATGTCACGTGAGCGCACCGCATGCGTCGTGACGAGTACCGCTGAAGGTGGACTGGGGAAGAGGGAGGTGCGGGAAAAAGAAAAGAAACACATCATGCACACACGCTTTTGGGGGAAGGAAAGAGGGTTCAAACACGTCAGTGGTGCAAGCATGGGGCAGTGGCACCGGCTATCCGCCAGTGAGCCCATTCACTTGCGGCTGAGGGGAGTTGACTCGTCAGACGTGACATCGAATGAAAAAAAAAACTGAGGAAAGAAAGAAAAAAGGCAAAGCACAGAAACGAAAACACAACAGCACAGTCAAGTAAACGGCTTCAGCGAAAAGAAGAAAAAAATGAGAGCACACAAGCTCAACGAAAATCTATGGAATCCGAAGAAGAAAACAACGATTACTGGACGATGAGGTCAGGCGAGGTGTGCCTGGATAAACACAGTGGGGAAGAGGGAGAAGACTCGGAGAGAGTAAGAGAAATGAGGGACAGTGGATGGAAGGGTGGTGCTGTGACCACCACAACGCACCAAAGTACCCAGCCGTGCCCTCGTGGCATAAGGTGCGCCATGATATCGGAAAAAAAAGAAGGGAAAAGAAATGGAGAGAGGGAAAGAGAAGGGGGAGGGGCACGGATGAACGAGGAAAAACAAAATAGTTAAGGAAACAAAGAGTGAGTGAGTGAGCGAAGAGGAGGAGCGAGCACGACAAAGCCAAAGAACACGCGAAACAAACCGCAGTCGAGCAATCATTGTAGAGGCCCCGGAGGAGTCTTGCTGAACTTGGCGAAGGAGGCGTGCCGAGAGATGGTCTCGGTTGGCCAAAGGCATATCCCAGCCTTCAGTGCTCCACGAAGGGAAGTCCACGACGGCCACCGCAGAAGCACAGAGAGAAACGGAGAAGAAGAAAAAGTGGGGATGCCAAGAAGAACCATCTCGGCGGGTTCTGCCACAAGGCGATAAATGACACGCGACCACGTCCACAGAATCGAGCGGAACAGAAGGAACACAAAACAAGCGAAGGTTGGCAGGCCGCACGATGCCGTCGCTGCTGTGGGTCTCCACCGCGTTCTCTGTGACCGTGGAAGGGGGAAAGTCATGCGCTCACGCACACCCGGCGGCGACCTACGGAAAAGCAGATGAACACAGAGACGACGAAGCACGTTGTGTGTGTCTGTGTGTGTGTGTGTGTGTGTGTCGCTCCGTCGCGCTCTGTTCACCGTTCTGAGAAGATTTTTTCAGTCATCGAAAGGCGGTTAGCCGGGCTTCGGCGCGCGCGCAGAGTGCGATCCACCCCTGCGCTCCGTGCTGACACCGCCGCTCACGGCGGGGCTGCGGCCACTGTGCGGGCCACGATGCACCGGTGCCGTTGGCGAGCCTCTCTCCGACGTGCCCGACCGCAACGCGAAGCCAAGGCCCTCGCCGAGGTCTTGATACGACATGCCGGAGACGCCCGACGCGTAGGCGGACATACTACCACGCCGCACCGGCTCCCGGGTGCGCACTGGGCTATCCTGGTAAGTGGAAACGTCGAGCCGCGGTCGCGAGATCGTGGCGTGTGCGTTCTCACTACTGCCCGACGCAGCCGCCCCGGCGGTGAACGAGGAGACAAAATCATTCGTCGGGCCGCGCGACGAGGTGGAGGGGCCGGCAAGGCCCGGGGCTGGTGGTCGGTGAGCCTCTGCTCGGTTGACACGCCGCGCACTCCCAGGCGAGATGGGGGTCTTCTCCATCGGTAGCGGCATCGGTGAAGAGCCTGGACGGGCGCTATAGCTGGCGTGGCTCGTGGTGGCCGCTTTCGGGACCAGCGGGGTGGCACCGCGCTGCGGGGAGGCGGCCGCCGCCGCGGGCGAGCTGGCGACAGGGTGGCGCCGCCCAGATCGGCTTTGCCACGTTGAGGAAAGACCCTTGTCCGCACTCGCGCTCACACTCCCGCCACCGGCCGCGCCGCCACCGCTGGTGCTGTACAGGCAGTTGGCGCTGCTGCCGGCTCTGTTCGTCGTGTTCCCGGCCAGGGAGGCTGGTGAAGCTTGGGTCACTGCCGCCATCACAGAGGCGAGGCGCTGCTCGAACACATCGATTCGCAACTTGTTTTCCTCCTCGTACTGCCGCTGCATGCGCATGGCGGCCTCGGCGGTGGAGATGAGCGCCCGTTGGAGTGTCGGCACATCGTGGCACGAAAGAGGGTTCATGAGGAGGTAGCCCTCCACGTCCTGTGCGCGCTTCATGAGCTGCGCAGACACTTGCTGGCCGCGCGGCGAACTCTGTGGGGTGGCGTTCGACGACGAGAGACGCAAAGACTGTTGAAGCTGCGCGGACGTACTTGTCGGTTGATTACGAAGAGGAAGAGTGCGGCCGGGAGTGGTGACCGAGCCACCAATGGAGGCATACGCAGTGTTGCCGTTACTGGTATGTGCACTGCCTGTGCCAGTGGCTGAGCGCGAGCCCGGCGCCTCGTCACGCGCGGCGCTGTTGCGCGCGGAATGCACTTTGCTCATGTCTAGCGCGGGTATCATTGTGACGTCAGTGGTTTTTCCTTTCCTTCTTGGTAGGGTCAACGTCGTTTAGTCTCTCCTCCTCCACCTCAAATATTCAGAGGGAAGCTGTGTGTGCGTGTGTGTCTCTGTGTATGAAAGCAAGTTGGATGTTGTTTGAACTCGAGTCACCTTCGCACAGCTGCAGTCACTGTCTCTATTGTTTATCTTCTCGATGAGCACGGCAGAACGAAGAGGCGGAGGCCCGACCGTGTCAGTCAACACTGCACTGGTCAAGTCAACAAGGAAGCAAATAAACAAAAAAAAAGGAAGAGGTGAAATTCAAATGTCCAAAAAAAAAAAAACGAATCACCACAGGGTAAAGCCAAAAACGGCTAAGCCACTTAGCGACGGTGTAGCGTGAAGACACAGACTTTAAGGAAGAGGCAGACCACAGGAAGGGGAGTGTGTGTGTTCAGGGGCGGAAGGGAAAGGGACGACGCTGCAGATGGTCGGCCGCGTGCGTCGGCTGTCACTGCGACCACCATCGCACACAAGATGTCCAAAACCAGAGAAGAGAGGGAGAGAAGGGAAGGAGAGCCAACCGCCGTTCGCCATCGAAAAGGACGCCACGCGACAAGAGCCTTCCCACTCCCCTCTACCCTTTCGAATAGACTGCTTGGCCTCTGTGGGCCGCTGCTCGTTCAGCCTCTCGCTCACCTACACAGAAGCGGGTGATGAGTGGCTGGCGGAGCTTGACGTGGTGCGGCAAAGAGAGAGAGAGAGATGAGCGCAGGTGTCTCGCTCAGAGTCACACTCCGCACCCACATTTTTTGTGGAGTGGCCGCAGGGTGACAGAGGTGTGGTGGTGGTGGTGGCTGTTTTTTTGGTAATTAGAATGGAAATGAGTAAACAAAAGTACGTCTGGTTGGCAGAGAACCTTGATGGGTGCGGTACACTAACGAGAAGTGCGCAGCGAGCGCACAACCACCAGCGAGAGCTTGCAAGATGTCAGGCACGGGTGACTTACTTCTTGCCGGCCTTCTTGGCGGGGGCGGCAGCCTTGGCGGGGGCAGCAGCCTTCGCGGGAGCAGCAGCCTTCGCGGGGGCGGCGGCCTTCTTCGCAG